>CAWUFW010027258.1:0-27958 GCA_963921515.1 Calotriton arnoldi | reverse complement strand
AAAAAAATGCTTTTTTCTGCTCAGGGGTCCCTGTGGGACCCCTGAGCAGACCTAGGGGGTCAGGGTGTTTCTACCCTGCCCCCTTTGTGCGTTTTGCGCACTTGTTTCTGTGCCTCGGTTCTACCGAGGGACAAAATGTCTGCCAACACTTCCTGATTTGGAGTGTTGACAGCCACTTGACAGCCAATTAGCATGCAGCTCGTGATCGGGACGGTGCGCGCAGGGTGCGCTCAGGGTACGCGGACCCTACTCGGCCATAGATATATATGTGAATTTACTTGTGATTTTCTCAGAAACTACTGAACGGATTTACACCATTTAAGCAAAAGGCATGACACTGAACCAAGGGCTACCTCTTTGCCAAATTTGGTGTAATTCCGTTCAGCAGTTCGGGCTGTAGCTGCGACTAAAGGTTCCTATGGAAAAATGAATGGGGAAAACGCGTTTTGGGACCCCCCTTTTTTCTCGGCCCCCGCTTGACATATCACCCCGAGACTTTCAGGATAGGAGCGGACCAGAGCGCCCCAACAAGTTGGAAACTTTCGAAGATTCGTCAACCGGCGCCAACGTTATTTCAAATAGAATGTCGCGGATTTCCTATGGAAAATAGGTCCTAACTATAACTATCTACTGGCGACCGCCAGTAGATAATATTCACTGAAAAAACCATAGGTTTCAGGCACGTTATAGTTAGAAATTAGCATTTAAAAACCTTACAAATTCACTGAAAAAACCATAGGTTTTAGGGACAGTTATAGTTAGTTGGACATCTCACTCGTACAAAACCCGTGAAATTCCCCCGTTATAGTTAGTTCAGCTAACTATAACTCACGCCCCCGCAATGCACTGCTGATGACGTCACATATTACATCACTCATGACATGGTCAGTGACATCACTGATGACATCTCAAATGACATCACTGATGACATCACTGATGACATCATCCAGTGACTGTGTGTGTGTTTCTGTAAAGTTTAAATATTTTTAATATATATAGGGAAAGGCATATTGAAGAATGAGTGGGTGTATAAGTGTCTGTATGGATGATTTAGTAGGTGCGTGACTAACTCTATAAGTGAGTGATTAAACGTATCTTACTGAATGCATGGGTTAGTGACTAAACTGAGTGAATGTCTGTATCCGTCTGTCTGTTGCTGTGTAAGTGGCTGCATGGGTTTGTGAATAGCTACATGAGTGTCTGTATGAGTTATTGATTGGTTGTCTGAGTATCTGTATGGGTGCCTGAGTGTTTGTGTGGGGTGGGGTGTGTGCGACTGTGCATAGATGTGTGAGTGGGTGATTCACTGGGTGGATGGTTTCAAGAGTGCATCTATGATGGACTGAATGGGTGGGTGAGTGTGTGTATGGGTGTGTTAGTGAGTGAATGTATAACTCAGTGGTACAAGTGTGAGTAACTACATATGTGAAAGGCAGTATATATGTGTGTTGGAGTATATAAATGGCTATAAGCGAGAGTGTGTGATTGTGTTAGTGACTGTATGGATGAGTGTGTGCTTGTATCAGTGATTGTATAAGAGCGTAAGAATGTGCTAGTATTTGTATGAGTAAGTGAGCTGGTGTGTGTATAACTGTATAGGTGAGTAAATGGCAGTGTGCTTAATTATTTGCATGACTGACTAGGTGTGTGAGTACCTCTATGGATGAGTGGCGGTGTTTGAGTGTCTATATAGGAGTATGAGTGCATAGGATAGTCCTGTACTGAGTGACCGTAAGTATGAGTGACTGTACGGGTGAGTGAGTGGATGTGTGTGTAGACCTAAGAATCAGTGAGTGGGTATGTAGTTATTGGTGTTGGAGTGTCTATGGTTTTGCGAATGGCAGTCTGTAATTTAGAGTGGGTGTATCAAAGGTTATATTAGGGTGTGAGGAGGTGCATCAGATTATCACGTGGATGATGTCATCAGTGATGTCATTTGAGATGTCATCAGTGATGTCACTGACCATGTCATGAGTGATGTAATATGTGACGTCATCAGCAGTGCATTGCGGGGCGCAAGTTATAGTTAGCTGAACTAACTATAATGGGGGAATTTCACGGGTTTTGTACGAGTGAGATGTCCAACTAACTATAACTGTCCCTAAAACCTATGGTTTTTTCAGTGAATATATATATATATACATATATATATATTCACTGAGAAAACCATAGGTTTCAGGGACGTTATAGTTAGAAATTAGCATTTCAAAAACCTTAGAAATTCACTGAAAAAACCACAGGTTTCAGGGACGTTATAGTTTGTTGGACATTTCACTCGTACAAAACCAGAGAAATTCGGCCGTTATAGTTAGTTGAGCTAACTATAACTTGCGCCCCGCAATGCACTGCTGATGACGTCACATATTACATCATTCATGACATGGTCAGTGACATCGCTGATGACATCACTGATGACATCTCAAATGACATCTCAAATGACATCACTGATGACATCATCCACGTGAAAACCATAGACACACCAATACCAGTTACCCACCCTCCTGCGAAGAATTTGATGCTTTCTTCACGTAGAAGTCAAGACTCATCTCCACTGACCTCGCCTCTAAGAAGACTCTATTACGCCCCACTAGTGCCGCCTCACCCGTTGATTACTTTGAAAAATGCAACTCGACCTTCAAGAACACCAAGAATAATGCGTCATGGGGCACCTTTACCCCATTCAGTGAAAAAGACATCCACATAATTCTTCAGACAATCAACCCTTCCAACCACTTTGGTGACCCGCTGCCTCCGGCCATCTTCAAAGAGATTAGGAATGCACTCATGCCCACCTGGACAAGGATTGTTAACGCCTCCTTATCACAGGGCATGATCCCTGATTGCCTAAAAGCAGCCCAGGTATCACCTATACAAAAAAAAAACAACACTGACAAATCTGATCTCAACAACTTCCGCCCCATTTCCAACATCCCCACCCTAGCGAAACTCCTAGAAAAATGTGTACTATCCCAACTCTGTGCTCACATAGAGAATTACCAACTCTTACACCAGCATCAATCCGGTTTTCGGAAGGGGCATAGCACCGAATCGGCCCTCACACACGTTATGGATGACATTCTGAAAATGCTTGACCAAAACGATTCCTGTCTCCTGATCCTCCTTGACCTTTCCTCAGCATTCGACACGGTCAATCATGACAACCTCCTATCAATCCTGCAAAACAGAATGGGTTTCTCGGATCTGGTGCTGCAATGGTTCTCATCCTTCCTTCATCACAGATCACAAAGAGTCAAGGCAAATCACTCTCTTTCCCAGCCCTCTCCAGTAATTATGGGGGTCCCCAAGGGTCCGCCCTTTCTCCTATCCTCTTCAACCTTTTCTTGGAACCTCTAGCTAACTCTCTAAATTCCATGAACATTCTCTTCCACATGTATGCTGATGATACACAACTCTATTTGAAAATCTCATCCCCGGAAAACATCATCTCACTCAACACTATCCTAACGTCCACGCAAAATTGGTTAACCAAGAACCATCTCCTGCTCAACACCTCCAAAACGGAATTCCTGCTCATCTCCCCACCGAACCACATCCCCAACCTAAATCTCTGGCTGACTCACCTCACCGCTTTCAACTGCACTCCGATCATCATAGACTCAACCAAATCTCTCGGAGTCACCGTGGACAAGCACCTGAATATGAAAAGTCATATCAACAATGTATGTAAGGGAGCCAACCATTTGATGAGGACTTTTAGAAATATCAAACCTTTCCTACCACAAAATGATTTCAAGCAGGTGGTCCAAGCGCTTGTCCTGCCGAGACTAGACTATGGCAGTGCTACCCTCTGTGGCCTTCCCAAATACGCCTTGGCTCCCCTAAGGGCCTCACTGAACACCGCGGCTAGACTGGTCACTGGCTCCAAAAGAAATGAGCACATATCCCCAGTACTAAAATCTCTCAATTGGCTACCCTATGAAGCACGAATTCAGTTAAAAATTGCAGTTCTGGCACACAAAGCCCTTCACTTCAATACTCCCAGGTACCTGGCGCAAAATCTTGAACTATCCTGTGGGGGAGAGCATCTAGAAGCGCCACTACTTTCCTCTTGAAACCCCTCATCCTTAGCAAAAAGAGAACTTGTCACAGTGCCTTCTCCGGAGCTGCCCCAAAGATGTGGAACTCTCTTCCACCGGAAGTACGCAGACTCTCCTCGACGACGGCGTTCAAATTGGAAGCCAAAAGATTCCTAATGAGTAAATTCTTACCTTAAGAGGACTAGGCCCACTTGATCGTTGACTTTGTTCCTATTACCATTGTACTTCCATTTGATACGGCGCCCCATTACTGCATATTATTAACCCCCATCGTTGTTCGCTCACATCTGGTTATTGTACTATCTTCTTTTTCCCAATTGGAGTTCGATATTGCATTACTGCATATTATTACCCCCCTTCGTTGTTCGCTTACACATGTTTATTGTATTATTTTCTTTTTCCCAATTGATGCTCGTTATTGCATTCATGTCCTCTCTTCCATCCTATTGTAAAGCGCTCTATTATCCCTCGGGATCTTGTTTGCGCTATATAAAACTTTATAAATAAATAAAATGAATACTACATACCCACTCACTGATTCCTAGGTCTACACACACATCCACTCATTCACCCATACAGTCACTCATACATGCAGTCACTCATCAATATAACACTATCATATGCACTCATACACCTATACAGACACTCACACGCCGCCACTCATCCAGAGTTACTCACACACCTAGTCAGTCATGCAAAGAATCAATCACACTCATTTACTCACCTATACAGTTATACACACACACACCACCTCACTTATTCATACAGATACTAACACATACTTACTCTCTTATACAATCACTGATACAAGTACACGCTCATCCATGAAGCCAATCTCACAATCACTCACACGTATAGTCAATTATATAATCCAACTCTCACATACACTGCCTTTTACATATGTAGTTACTCGGACATGTACCACTGAGACATCCATTCACTCACCAACACACCCATACACACACTCACCCACCCATACAGCTGTTTCCACATGCACTCTTGAACCCATACACCCAGTGAATCAGCCAGTCACATATCTATGCACAGTCACAAACCTCCCACCCAGACACTCTAGCACCCATACAGATACTCAGATAACCAATCAATAACCCATATACATACTCATGTAGCTACTCACCAACCGATGCAGCCACTTACACACCAACTGACAGACTGATACCAACATTTACACAGTTTAGTCACTAACCCATGCATTCGGTAAGACACGTTTAATCACTCACTTATACAGTCAGTCACGCACCTACTAAATCATCTATTCAGGCACTTATACATCCACTCATTCTTCAATACACCTTGGCATATATATATATAAAACATATTTAAACTTTACAGAAACACACATTCACTGGATGATGTCATCAGTGATGTCATCAGTGATGTCATTTGAGATGTCATTAGTGATGTCACTGATCATGTCATGAATGATGTACTATGTGACGTCATCAGCAGTGCATTGCGGGGCGCGAGTTATAGTTAGCTCAACTAACTATAACGGCCGAATTCTCTGGTTTTGTACGAGTGAAATGTCCAACTAACTATAACGTCCCTGAAACCTGTGGTTTTTTCAGTGAATTTCTAAGGTTTTTGAAATGCTAATTTCTAACTATAACGTCCCTGAAACCTATGGTTTTTTCAGTGAATTTCAAAGGTTTTTTTAAATGATAATTTCTAACTATGACGTCCCTGAAACCTATGGTTTTTTCAGTGAATTTCAAAGGTTTTTTAAATGCTAATTTCGAACTATTCCTACAGAGGTAAGACATGTGCAGAAAGAGGAAGAAACGCGCAGAAAGAAGAAAGAGAAATGCAGTAAGAGGCAACAGAAGTCCAGAAAAACGAAGAAAGGTGCAGAAAGAAGCAAGAGATAAGCAGAAAGAACCAACAGAGGTGCAGAAAGAGGCCTTGTTGCAAAGTCATCCTGTGCCCCCAACTTTTTGCTGACTGGCACTGTTGGTAACTGACTCTGACTGACCAGGCCCGGAGCCAGGGCTATGCTGAAAGGCACTTAGAACACAGTGAAAACACCTACATACACTAGGGTACACTATGGGTTGGGGGTACCCCTGTGATTTGCATGACCTCCCTGTAAGGCCCTAGTACATAATAGGGCAGGGGGATTAAAACTACCTCTAACTCAGAGGTACAGAAAGAGGAAGAGAAGTGCATAAACAGGCAGGAAAGGTGCAGAAACAGGAAACGGGTGCAGAAAGAGGCAAGTGAGGTGCAGAAAGAAGTAAGAGCAGTGCAGAAAGAACCAACAGAGGTGCAAAAAGAGGCAAGCGGGGTGCAGAAAAAGGTAGGAGGGGTGCACAAAGAGGAAAGAGAGGTACAGAAAGAGGCAGGAGGGGTGCAGAAAGAAGGAAGAGAAGTTCAGAAAGAGGCAAGAGAAATGCTGAAAGAAGCAACAAAGGTTTAAAAAGAAGCAAGATAAGTGCAGAAAGAGGCAAGTGAGGTGCAGAAAGAAGCAAGAGCAGTGCAGAAAGAACCAACAGAGGTGCAAAAAGAGGCAAGAGGGGTAAAGAAAGAGGCAGGAGGGGTGCAAAAAGAAGGAAGAGAAGTGCAGAAAGAGGCAAGAGAATTGCTGAAAGAAGCAACAGATGTGTAGAAAGAAGCAAGAGAAGTGCAGAAAGAGGCAAGTGAGGTGTAGAAAGAAGCAAGAGCAGTGCAGAAAGAACCAACAGAGGTGCTGAAAGAAGCAACAGAGGTGCTGAAAGAGGCACGAGGGGTACAGAAATAAGGAAGAGAAGTGCAGAAAGAAGCAACAGAGGTACAAAAAGAGGCAAGAGTGGTGCAGAAAGAGGGAAGAGAGGTGTAGAAAGAAGCTAGAGAGTTGCACAAAGAGGGAAGACGGGTGCAGAAAGAGGCAAGAGGGGTGCAGAAACAGGTAAGAAAACTTCAGAAAGAGGCAAGAGAATTGCTGAAAGAAGCAACAGAGGTGTAGAAAGAAGCAAGAAAAGTGCAGAAAGAGTCAACTGAGATGTAGAAAGAGGAAGAAACATGCAGAAAGAAGCAAGAGAAATGCAGTAAGAAGCAACAGAAGTCCAGAAAGACGAAGAAAGGTGCAGAAAGAAGCAAGCGATAAGCAGAAAGAACCAACAGAGGTGCAGAAAGAGGCCTTGTTGCAAAGTCATCCTGTGCCCCCAACTTTTTGCTGACTGGTACTGTTGGTAACTGACTCTGACTGACCAGGCCCGGAGCCAGTGCTATGCTGAAAGACACTTAGAATACAGTGAAAACACCTACATACACTAGGGTACACTATGGGTTGGGGTACCCCTGTGATTGGCATGACCTCCCTGTAAGGCCCTAGTACATAATAGGGCAGGGGATTAAAACTACCTCTAACTCAGAGGTGCAGAAAGAGGCAAGAGAAGTGCATAAACAGGCAGGAAAGGTGCAGAAACAGGAAACGGGTGCAGAAAGAGGCAAGTGAGGTGCAGAAAGAAGAGCAGTGCAGAAAGAACCAACAGAGGTGCAAAAAGAGGCAAGCGGGGTGCAGAAAAAGGTAGGAGGGGTGCACAAAGAGGAAAGAGAGGTACAGAAAGGCAGGAGGGGTGCAGAAAGAAGGAAGAGAAGTGCAGAAAGAGGCAAGAGAAATGCTGAAAGAAGCAACAAAGGTTTAAAAAGAAGCAAGATAAGTGCAGAAAGAGGCAAGTGAGGTGCAGAAAGAAGCAAGAGCAGTGCAGAAAGAACAAACAGAGGTGCAAAAAGAGGCAAGAGGGGTAAAGAAAGAGGTAGGAGAGGTGCACAAAGAGGCAAGAGAGGTACAGAAAGAGGCAGGAGGTGTGCAAAAAGAAGGAAGAGAAGTGCAGAAAGAGGCAAGTGAGGTTTAGTAAGAAGCAAGAGCAGTGCAGAAAGAACCAACAGAGGTGCTGAAAGAAGCAACAGAGGTGCTGAAAGAGGCACGAGGGGTGCAGAAAGAAGGAAGAGAAGTGCAGAAAAAAGCAACAGAGGTACAAAAAGAGGCAAGAGTGGTGCAGAAAGAGGGAAGAGAGGTGTAGAAAGAAGCTAGAGAGTTGTACAAAAGAGGGAAGACAGGTGCAGAAAGAGGCAAGAAGGGTGCAGAAACAGGTAAGAGAACTTCAGAAAGAGGCAAGAGAATTGCTGAAAGAAGCAACGGAGGTGTTGAAAGAAGCAAGAAAAGTGCAGAAAGAATCAACTGAGATGTAGAAAGAGGCAAGAAAGGTACAGAAAGAGGGAAGACAAGTGCAGAAAGAGACAACAGGGGTGCAGAAAGAAGCAAGACAGGTGCAGAAAGAAGCATGGAAAGTGCAGAATGAAGCAACAGGGGTGCAGAAAGAGGCAATAGAAGTGCAGAAAGAAGCAACAGAGGTGCAGAAGGAGGCAAGAGAACTCCAGAAAGAGGCAAGAGAGTTGCAGAAACACGTAAAAGAGGTACAGAAAGAGGGAACAGAGGTGCAGACAGAGGCAAGAGAGGTGCAGCAACAGGTAAAAGGGGTGCAGAAAGAGGCAAGAGGGGTGCAGAAATTTGCGAGAGGTGCAGAAAGAACAAGAGCAGTGCAGAAGAACCAACAGGTGCAAAAAGAGGCAAGTGAGGTACAGAAGGAGGCAAGAGAACTGCAGAAAGAGGCAAGAGAGTTGCAGAAACAGGCAAAAGAGGTACAGAAAGAGGTAACAGGTGGGCAAACTGAGGCAAGAGAGGTGCAGAAAGAGGGAAGAGGGGTGCAGAAAAAGGCAAGAGGGATGAAGAAATTTGGAACAGAGGTGCAGGAAGAAGCCAGAGCAGTGCAGAAAGAACCAACAGAGGTGCAGAAAGAGGCAAGAACGGTACAGAAAGAGGCAAGTGAAGTGCAGAAGAAAGCAAAATAGGTGCAGAAAGAACCAACAGAGGTGGAAAAAGAGGCAAGAGGAGTGCAGAAAGGGGTAGGAGAGGTGCACAAAGAGGCAAGAGGGGTACAGAAAGAGACAGGAGGGGTGCAGAAAGAGGAAGAGAACTGCAGAAAGAAGCAACAGAGGTGCTGAAAGAGGCACGAAGAGGTGCAGAAAGAGACAAGACAGGTGAAGAAAGAAGCGAGCAGAGGTACAGAAAGAGGCAAGAGTGGTGCAGAAACAGGGAAGAGAGGTATAGAAAGAGGCAAGAGAATTGCACAAAGAGGGAAGAGGGTGCAGAAACAGGCAAAAGGGGTGCAGAAAGAAGCAAGTAGAGGTGCAGAAAGAGGCAAGAGAGTTACAGAAAGAGGCAAGTGAAGTGCAGAAGGAGGCAAGAGAACTGCAGAAAGAGGCAATAGATGTGCAGAAAGAGGCAAGTGAGGTGCAGAAAGAAGCAAGATAAGTCCAGAAAGATGGAATAGAGGTGCAGAAAGAGGCAACAGACGTGCAGAAAGGCGGAAGAGAGGTGCAGAAAGTACAAGAGATTTGCAGAATGAGGTAAAGAGTAGTGCAGAAAATGAAAGAAACGTGCAGAATGAAGCAACAGAAATGCAGGAAGAGGCAAGCAGGCGCAGAGGGAAGCAAGAGTGGTTTGCACACCATTAGTACCAATTTAACACCCACATTTAGCAATAAGTAACAGGTGACCATTCTAGGTTTGCAAAGGGCCTTCCACCACACTGTAACACTTGTCGCTGCATTTTTGGTAACGTTTGAGCTAGAAACAAGGCTTTTTTTGTTCAAATCTGCAGATTAGGGAGCAGATGATGAATTATGTGGCTAATGCAGAAAATGTATAATTGTGCGAAAGTCGGTGCAGCCAAACAGTCACATATTTCCAGTGGCCCTGCTCATACCTCTGTTTAGGTCCACAAGTGTTCCTCAGTGATACCATCTTTCTTTGTCTCACTGAGTTCATAGTTGAGCTTCTATGGAAATGAGGAAGACTAAACCTGAAGTTACCACTCCACAACACAGACTACCATACCACATAATTACTCTTCATAAGACATAATCCCACTCTACATAATTCCTATACACTAAATACCACATACTTTCTATCCACATAATTTCACTGCACAACATACCACATAATTCCACTACACACAACGTACATCCACTCCACTCCAAAAAACATTAGTAAAAAACTTTTGCATTTACAACGCCAATAGCTCTAATTCTCACGAATGCGAAACCTATTACATTGCAAACACTTCTTTAACTAGTAGTCGCGTTTGCAGAGTGGTGGAAAAGGGTGCTGGGCCTCCGACCAGCGCTCAGGAATTCCGCTGCGTAGGGCTTACAGGAGGTACCAGGAGGGCTTCTTGGCCCCCAAAGTCCCTCAGGAGTAAATTGGACTTCATCCCCCATCCCGTAGTCTGCCAGGAGGCGAGTTTGCAGAGTGGTGGAGAAAGGGGGGCATGGCCGCCGAAGACGTCTTAGCAATCCCACTGTGTGGGACTTACTGGAGGTAACAAGAGGGGTAGTTGGCCCCCAAGGACATCCTTGGGGGCCATCTACCCCTCCTATTACCTCCAGTAAGTCCCACACAGCAGGATTGCTAAGTTCTCAGAGCAGGCTACGCCCCCTTTGCCCACCACTCTATAAACGCGCTCCCTGGCGCGCTCTTGCATGGGGATTGAAATCCCCTTCGCTGCTGGGGATCGTTTAGGGGCCAACTAGCCTACCTCTTACCTCCAGTAAGCCCAACACAGTGGGATAGCTGAGAGGTGGACAAAGGCCATGCCCCTTTCTCCACCACTCTGCAAACACGCCACCTGGTGCGTTCTAAGTTGGGGGATTAAGTCCCCTTGAATACTGAGGGTCCATGGAGGCCAACTAGCCCACCAGGTACCTCCAGTAAGGGCCACACAGCTGGATTGCAGAGAGGTGGTCCGAGGCCACGCCCCTTTTTACACCACTCTGCAAACACGCCTCTTGGCCAGGGGGCGCGTTTGCAGAGTGCTGCAGGGAGGGCGCGGGCCTCAGCGAGATGCCAGCTTTTTTTTATTTTTGTTTTTGGAAGGGGAGCTGTGTGGCCCCCCTTCCCTTAACTATTTTTGGGCCCTGGGGACCCCATCCCCCAGGACCTGAGCATTTTATTTATTTTTATTTTAAAACGGGAAGGGGCTGAGTGGCCCCCTTCCCTGGGCCACTATTGGCCCCGGCAACCCCATCCCCCAGGGCCTGGCCTCCTTTTTTTATTTTTTATTTAAATTTGCGAGGAGGGGCGCCGGATGGTCCCCTCCCTTGGGCCATTTCTGGCCCCGGCGACTCCATCCCCCGGGGCTTGGCCTCGCTTTAAAAAAATATATATTTTCGCCGGAGGGGGCCGCGTGGCCTCCTCCCCTGGGCCACTTCTGGCCCCGGGGACCCCATCCCCGGGGCCGGCCCTTTGCATTGGGGACTGTGGGGGGATCCCCAATGCCCCCACGGTCCCGCCGGCTCCCCGCCTCCTGCGGGAGCCGGCATGCTTTTGCACAGGGAGCTGCATGCTCCCTTGTGCAAAAGCAGTTCATGCTTTGGTTTTGGAAGCAGAGCAGGTTTCCTGCTCTCGCTTCCAAAACCAAGCAGAGTTGCTATGGCAGGGCGGGAGCCGTGCTCCCGCCCTGCCATAGCAAACAGCAATGTCCCAGGGGTGGGCACCCCAGGACATTGCAGGAGCTGGCCCTGGGGGTTGGCGGTCCCCAGGGCCATCAAGGGCTCCAGGAGGCGGGCCTCGCAGCCCCCTCCCTTACTGTTTAAAGCCCCGGGGAGGTGGTAGTCCCCGGGGCTCGGGGGTCCGCAATGGACCCCCGCATTTAATTAAAGAGTGCCCCGGGGAGGTGGTGGTCCCCAGGGCAGTGTGGGGGGGAAGGAGCCCCCCCACACTTCATTTGTTTTATTTTAAGCCCTGGGGCTTGGGGGGCCCACGAGGCCCCCGCACATTAATAAGGATTGCCCAGGGGAGGTGGCGTTTCCCGGGGCAGTGTGGGGGGGCAGGAGCCCCCCATGCATTTTAAATAAAAGCCCCGGGGAGGTGGCGGTCCCCGGGGCTGTGGGGGCCTTGTGTGCCCCCGCTACATAAATAAGCATTGCCACAGGGACCTGGCCCACCCGGGGGCTATCAGATAACGAAGCGTGGGAGCCCGCGCTTATTTTTTTTTTTAATTTTGTCGTCCGGATTCGCGCACCCAGCGCGAATTCGGCCGATTTAAAAAAAATGCTTTCTTTGGCCCTGGGGGACCTTGTGGGACCCCCTGAGCAGGCCTAGGGGGTCAGGGTGTTTGTACCCTGCCACCTTTTCTTGTTTTTCACCTTTTTTTACTCTTTTCTTGTGACTCGGTTACCCAGTCACAAGATGGCTGCGAACACTTCCTGGTTTGGAGTGTTGGCAGCCAATCAGAGTGAAGCTCGTGCCCGGGAGGAGTCGCGACTCCTCCTCGGTGCTCAGATATCGATATTTTTATTTTTTAAATTGCTCAGCAACTACTGAATGGATTTACACCATTTAAAAAATGGCTCTTTCTGAACCAAGACCTACCTTTTTCCCAAATTTGGTGTAATTCCGTTCAGCAGTTCGGGCTGTAGCTTTGTCTTAAGTTCCTATGGAAATGAACATGGGGAAAACGAGTTTTGGGACCCCCTTTTTCTCGGCCCCCGCTTGACGAATCACCCCGAAACTCTCAAGACAGGAGCTGACCGGAACGGGCCATCTTTTTTGAAAATTTCGGGAAGATTCGTCAAACGGCGCCAAAGTTATTGGCAAATCAAAAAACGCTTTTCCTATGGAAACTAGGTACATATACATATATACATATATTATCTACTGGCGGTCGCCAGTAGATAGTTATAGTTAGGACCTATTTTCCATAGGAAATCCGCAACATTCTATTTGAAATAACGTTGGCGCCGGTTGACGAATCTTCGCGAAAGTTTCCAACTTGTTGGGGCGCTCCGGTCCGCTCCTATCCTGAAAGTCTCGGGGTGATTCGTCAAGCGGGGGCCGAGAAAAAAGGGGGTCCCAAAACACGTTTTCCCCATTCATTTTTCCACAGGAACCTTGAGTCGCAGCTACAGCTCGAACTGCTGAACGGAATTACACCAAATTTGGCAAAGAGGTTGCCCTTGGTTCAGTGTCATGCCTTTTGCTTAAATGGTGTAAATCCGTTCAGTAGTTCCAGAGAATCAAAAGTAAAGTCCCATATATATCTATGGCGGAGTAGGGTCCGCGTACCCTCCCGATCACGAGCTGCATGCTAATTGGCTGTCAAGTGGCTGTCAACACTCCAAATCAGGAAGTGTTGGCAGCCATTTTGTCCCTCGGTAGAACCGAGGGACAGAAACAAGTGCGCAAAGCACAAAAAGGCGGCAGGGTAGAAACACCCTGACCCCCTAGGTCTGCTCAGGGGGACCCCTGGGCAGAAAAAGCATTTTTTTTATTTTTTAAACGGCGGGATGCGCTTAGGGTGCGCGGATCCCGCTGAATAAAAAAACACAAGAAACAAGTGTGCAAAACGCACAAAGGGGGCAGGGTAGAAACACCCTGACCCCTAGGTCTGCTCAGGGGTCCCACAAGGACCCCTGGGCAGAAAAAAGCATTTTAAAAAAACAAAATCGGCGGGATGCGCTCAGGGGTGCGCGGATCCCGCCGATAAAAAATCGAAGCGCGGTCTCCCGTGCTTTGATTGTATTTTGCCCCCGGGTGGCCCAAGTCCCGGGGGCATGCGGGGTGGGTTTATGTTTTATATGGGGGCCTCTAAGGCCCCCAAGCCCCGGGGACCGCCACCCCCGGGGCTTTATATAAAAATGGTGCGGGAGGGCTCTCCGCCCTCCCGCAGCCCCGGGGACCGCCACCCCCGGGGCTTCTTTTTAATTTTAATAACCTGTGTGGGGGGCTCCAGCCCCCCCACACGCCCCGGGGACCACCACCTCCCTGGGGCTGTGCAATTTAAGGGAGGGGGGCGCGCGGCCCCCCTCCTGGAGCCCTTGATGGCCCTGGGGACCGCCACCCCCAGGGCCGGCTCCTGCAGTGTCCCGGGGTGCCTACCCCCGGGACACTGTAGTTTGCTATGGCAGGGAGGCGGGAGCCTCTCGGCTCCCGTCCTGTCATAGCAAACTGCTTTGGATTTTGGAAGAGAGAGCAGGGAAACCTTCTCTTGCTTCCAATATCCAAGCAGATTGCTTTCCACACGGGGAGCTGCATGTTAGCAGCTCCCCATGTGGAAGCAATGCCGGCTCCCGCAGGAAGCGGGGAGCCGGCATGGTCCGTGGGGGAGTTGGGGTCCCCCACGGACCCCAAAGGATAGGGCCAGCCCCGGGGGATGGGGTCCCCGGGGCAAGTAGTGGCCCGGGAGGGGGGCCATGCGGCCCCCCTCCCCAAAAATAAAAATAAAATTTTGAAAAAAAAAAAACGGAAAGGCCGGCCCCGGGGGATGGGGTCCCCGGAGCCTTAAATGACCTGAGGAGGGGGGCCACGCAGCCCCCTCCAAATATTTAAAATTTTAAAAAAGAGGGCATGCCCCGGGGTTGGGGTCCTTGGGGCCAATATAGGCCCAGGGAAGGGGGCCCCTTTTACACCTCTCTGCAACGCAGCTCTGTGGCGCTTTTGGAGGTACATGGTGGGCTAGTTGGACTCCAGGGACCCTCAGGATTCAAGGGATTTAATCCCCCAACTTAAAATGCGCCACGGGCGCGTTTGCACAGTGGTGAAGGGAGGGGGCGGGGCTTCAGGTGACGTGTGCAAACAGGCCCCGTGGCGCATTTTAAGATGGGGAATTAAATCCCCTTCAATCCTGAGGGTCCCTGGGGCCAACCTAGCCCACCAGGTACCTCCAGTAAGCGCCACGGAGCTGCGATGCAGAGTGCTGTAAAAAGGGCGTGGCCTCTGTACACCTCTCTGCAACGCAGCACCATGGCGCATACTGGAGGTTCCTGGTGGGCTAGTTGGCCCCTAGGGACCCTCAGGATTGAGGAGGAATTAATTCTCCAACTTAAAACGCGCCACAGGGCGTGTTTGCAGCACATGTCACCTCAGGCCCCACCCCCTTCCTTCACCATTGTGCAAATATTCCTCTAAAATCAGCTGAACTACGAATTCCAATTTACTCACCTGTAATCAGGAGAGACCACAGTGCTGCATCTTTGAGCCCAGTACTAATCCTGAAAAGTAATTTTAACCGTACTTACCAGTAACTTGAATTTCCTTCCATAGGATATCATTGCCTGCTTTTTGCTGAAAAAGTTTCTAAGTGTCGATTTTTGAAACTTAGAAATATTCCTCTAAAATCAGCCAGAACTACGAATTCCGATTTACTCACCTGTTATCAGGAGAGACCTCAGTGCTGCATCTTTGAGCCCAGTACTGATCCTGAAAAGTAATTCTAACCGTACTTACCAGTAACTTGAATTTCCTTCCATAGGCTAACATTGACTGGTTTCACTTGGAAATTCTTCTAAGTGTGGAGTTTTGGAACTTTATAATATTCCTCTAAAATCAACCGAACTACGAATTCCGATTTACTCACCTGTTATCAGGAGAGACCACACTGCTGCATCTTTGAGCCCAGTACTGATCCTGAAAAGTAATTTTAACCGTACTTACCAGTAACTTGAATTTCCTTCCATAGGATATCATTGTCTGCTTTTTGCTGAAAAAGTTCTAAGTGTCGATTTTTGAAACTTACAAATATTCCTCTAAAATCAGCAGAACTACGAATTCCGATTTACTCACCTGTTATCAGGAGAGAACCCAGTGCTGCATCTTTAGCCCAGCACTGACCCTGAAAAGTAATTCTAACCGTACTTACCAGTAACTTGTATTTCCGTCCATAGGAATCCATTGTCTGGTTTTCAGCAGAAAAGTTTCAAAGTGTCGATTTTCACAAACTACAAATATTCCTTAAAAATCGCCTGTATGACTTAAACGCATTCTTTCAACTGTTTACAGGAGATGCACCAGTGCTGGATCCAGGATCCACCACTGAGTAAGAAAAAGTAACGATAACACTACTTACCTGCTAAGTGAATTTCCTCCCATAGGATAACATTGGTGATTCTATGTGAAAAAGATTCTAAGTGTCAACTTTTAAAATACAATAATATTCCTTAAAAATCACTACTGTAACCAAAACGCTTTTACTCAACTGTTTACAGGAGATGTCCCAGGACTGAATCTAGGATCCAGTCCTGTGGTTAGAAAAGTAATCTATAAAGTAACTAATTGCATTTAAGTAGAAATTCAAATTGAGCTCAATGTTGCATTGTGTTTGAAATTGTGTTGCCCATTGCAACAACTGTAACTACTGTACTTAAAAGTCTATTGCCTATTTGCAAAGTATTTAAACTAAAGTAATTCATTCTGAGAAAGTATATTTTGTAATGTAATGTATAATGTAATTACAATGTAATTTAAAAGATAAAATCTAAAAATAAATAGTTTAAAAAATGTAGTAAATCAGTATCAAAAAAATAAATATAACAATTAATACATTTAAAAATTGTCATTTACAAAACCTTTGAAATTCACTGAATAAAACCATAGGTTTCAGACATGTTATAGTTAGGAATTAGCATTTAAAAAACCTTTGAAATTCACTGAAAAAACCATAGGTTTCAGGCACGTTATAGTTAGGAATTAGCATTTAAAAAACCTTACAAATTCACTGAAAAAACCATAGGTTTTAGGGACAGTTGTAGTTAGTTGGACATTGCACTCGTACAAAACCCGTGAAATTCCCCCGTTATAGTTAGTTCAGGTAACTATAACTCGCGCCCCGCAATGCACTGCTGATGACGTCACATATTACATCACTCATGACATGGTCAGTGACATCACTGATGACATCACTGATGACATCTCAAATGACATCACTGATGACATCATCCATGTGATAATTTCATGAATCTTCTCACACCCTAATATAACTTTTGATACACCCACTCTAAATTACAGACTGCCATTCTCAAAACCATACACACTCCAATATCAATAACTACATACCCACTCACTGATTCTTAGGTCTACACACACACATCTACTCACTCACCCGTACAGTCACTCATACTTACAGTCACTCAGTACAGGACTATCATATGCACTCATACACCTATATAAACACTCACACACCGCCACTCATCCATAGAAGTACTCACACACCTAGTCAGTCATGCACAAAATTAATCACACACCCATTTACTCACCTATACAGTTATACACACACCAGCTCACTTACTCATACAAATACTAGCACATTCTTACGCTCTTATACAATCACTGATAGCAAGCATACACGCATCCATACAGCCATCTCACAATCACACACTCTCACGTATAGCCATTTAAATACTCCTAACACACATATATACTGCCTTTTACATATGTAGCTACTCGCACATGTACCACTCAGATATACATTCACTCACTAACACACCCATACACACACTCACCCACCCATAGCAGTCCATCACAGATGCACTCTTCAAATCATGCACCCAGTGAATCACCCACTCACACATCTATGCACAGAGTCACACACACCCCACCCACACAAACACTCAGGCACCCATACAGATACTCAGAGAACCAATCAATAACCCATATAGACACTCATGTAGCTATTCAGCAAATCCATGCATCCACTTACACACCAACAGACAGACGGATACAGACATTCACACAGTTTAGTCACTAACCCATGCATTCAGTAAGATACGTTTAATCACTCACTTGTAGAGTCAGTCACGCACGCTACTAAATCATCCATTCAGACACTTATACACCCACTCATTCTTCAATACGCCTTTCCCTATATATATTAAACATATTTAAACTTTACAGAAACACACAGTCACTGGATGATGTCATCAGTGATGTCATCAGTGATGTCATTTGAGATGTCATCAGTGATGTCATCAGTGATGTCACTGACCATGTCATGAGTGATGTAATATGTGACGTCATCAGCAGTGCATTGCGGGGCGCGAGTTATAGTTACCTGAACTAACTATAACGGGGGAATTTCACGGGTTTTGTATGAGTGCAATGTCCAACTAACTATAACTGTCCCTAAAACCTATGGTTTTTCAGTGAATATATATATATATATTCACAGAAAAAAACCATAGGTTTGAGGTACGTTATAGTTAGAAATTAGCATTTAAAAAACCTTAGAAATTCACTGAAAAAAACACAGGTTTCAGGGACGTTATAGTTAGTTGGACATTTCACTCATACAAAACCAGAGAAATTCAGCCGTAATAGTTAGTTGAGCTAACTATAACTTGCGCCCTGCAATGCACTGCTGATGACGTCACATATTACATCATTCATGACATGGTCAGTGAAATCACTGATGACATCTCAAATGACATCACTGATGACATCACTGATGACATCATCCACGTGATAATCTGATGCATCTCCTCATACCCTAATATAACCTTTGATACACCCACTCTAAAATACAGACTGCCATTTCGAAACCATAGACACTCCAATACCAAGCATTACATACTCACTGACTGATCCTTAGGTCTACACACACATCCACTCACTCACTGCATACAGTCACTCATACATGCAGTCACTATCAATACAGCACTATCATTTGCACTCATACACCTATATAGACACTCACACACTGCCACTCATCCATAGAGTTACTCACACATTCTAGTCAGTCATGCAAACAATTAATCACACTCCATTTACTCACCTATACAGTTATACACACACCAGCTCACTTATTCATACAGATACTAGCACATACTTACGCTCTTATACAATCACTGATACAAGCACACACTCATCATTACAGCCACTCTCATAATCATATCACTCTCACATATAGTCATTTATATACTCTAACACTCATATATACTGCCTGTTACATATGTAGTTACTACGCATGTACCACTGAGATATCCATTCACTCACTCAACACACCCATACACACACTCACCCACCCATACACTCACAGATGCATTCTTGAGACCCATGCACCCAGTGAATCACCCACTCACACAGTCTATGCACGAGTCACACACACCCCACCCACACAAACACTCAGGCACCCATAGCAGATACACAGACAACCAATTAATAACCCTATAGACAGTCATGTAGCTACTCACTAACCCATGCAGTTGCTTACACACCAACAGACAAATTAGATACAGACATTCACATAGTTTAGTCACTAACCCATGCATCAGTAAGACACGTTTAATCACTCACTTATAGAGTCAGTCACACACCTACTAAATCATCCATTCAGACACTCATACACTCACTCATTCTTCAATACACCTTAGTCATTTATATATATAAGAATCATATTTAAATTCTTTACAGAAAGCACACAGTCACTGGATGATGTCATCAGTGATGTCATTTGATGATGTCATCAGCGATGTCATCAGTGATGTCACTGACCATGTCATGAGTGATGTAATATGTGACGTCATCAGCAGTGCATTGCGGGGCGCGAGTTATAGTTAGCTCAGCTAACTATAGTGGCCGAATTTCTCTGGTTTTGTATGAGTGAAATGTGCAACTAACTATAACGTCCCTGAAACCTGTGTTTTTTTCAGTGAATATATATATATATATATATATATATATATTCACTGAAAAAACCATAGGTTTTAGGGACAGTTATAGTTAGTTGGACATTGCACTCGTACAAAACCCGTGAAATTCCCCTGTTATAGTTAGTTCAGCTAACTATAACTCGCGCCCCCGCAATGCACTGCTGATGACGTCACATATTACATCACTCATGACATGGTCAGTGACATCACTGATGACATCACTGATGACATCACTGATGACATCATCCAGTGACTGTGTGTTTCTGTAAAGTTTAAATATGTTTAATATATATAGGGAAAGGCGTATTGAAGAATGAGTGGGTGTATAAGTGTCTGAATGGATGATTTAGTACGTGAGTGACTGACTCTACAAGTGAGTGATTAAACGTATCTTACTGAATGCATGGGTTAGTGACTAAACTGTGTGAATGTCTGTATCCGTCTGTTTGTTGGTGTGTAAGTGGATGCATGGATTTGCGAATAGCTACATGAGTGTCTATATGGGTTATTGATTGGTTCTCTGAGTATCTGTATGGCTGCCTGAGTGTTTGTGTGGGTGGGGTGTGTTTGACTCTATACATAGATGTGTGAGTGGGTGATTCACTGGGTGCATGATTTCAAGAGTGCATCTGTGATGGACTGCTTGGGTGGGTGAGTGTGTGTATGGGTGTGTTAGTGAGTGAATGTATATCTCAGTGGTACATGTGCGAGTAACTACATATGTAAAAGGCAGTATATATGTGTGTTAGAGTATTTAAATGGCTATAAGTGAGAGTGTGTTATTGTGAGAGTGGCTGTATGGATGCGTGTGTGCTTGTATCAGTTATTGTATAAGAGCGTAAGAATGTGCTAGTATTTGTATGAGTAAGTGAGCTGGTGTGTGTATAACTGTATAGGTGAGTAAATGGGTGTGTGATTAATTTTTTGCATGACTGACTAGGTGTGTGAGTACCTCTATGGATGAGTGGCGGTGTGTGAGTGTTTATATAGGTGTATGAGTGCATATGATAGTCCTGTACTGAGTGACTGTAAGTATGAGTGACTGTACAGGTGAGTGAGTGGATGTGTGTGTAGACCTAAGAATCAGTGAGTGGGTATGTCGTTTTTGGTGTTGGAGTGTCTATGGTTTTGAGAATGGCAGTCTGTAATTTAGAGTGGGTGTATCAAAAGTTATATTAGGGTGTGAGAAGATGCATGAAATTATCACATGGATGATGTCATCAGTGATGTCATTTGAGATGTCATCAGTGATGTCATCAGTGATGTCACTGACCATGTCATGAGTGATGTAATATGTGACGTCATCAGCAGTGCATTGCGGGGCGCGAGTTATAGTTAGCTGAACTAACTATAACAGGGGAATTTCACGGGTTTTGTACGAGTGCAATGTCCAACTAACTATAACTGTCCCTAAAACCTATGGTTTTTTCAGTGAATTTCAAAGGTTTTTTAAATGCTAATTTCTAACTATAACGTGTCTGAAACCTATGGTTTTTTCAGTGAATTTCAAAGGTTTTTTAAATGCTAATTTCTAACTATAACGTGCCTGAAACCTATGGTTTTTTCAGTGAATTTCAGAGGTTTTTTAAATGCTAATTTCTAACTATAACGTGCCTGAAACCTATGATTTTTAAGTGAATTTCAAAGGTTTTTTAAATGCTAGTTTCTAACTATGCCAACAGAGGTAGGACATGTGAAGAAAGAAGAAAAAACGCACAGAAAGAAACAAAAGATGTGCAGAAAGAACCAACAGAGGAGCAGAAAGAGGCCTTGTTGCAAAATCATCCTGTGCCCACAACTTTTTCAGACGGGTACTGGTGGTAACTGACTCTGACTAACCAGAGCCAGTGCGGGTTTGCACAGTGGTGAAGGGAGGGGGGGCCTGAGGTGACATGTGTGCAAACGCGCCCCCTGGCGCGTTTTAAGGTGCGGGATTAAGTTCCCTTGAATCCTGAGGGTCCCTGGGGCCCAACTAGCCCTCCAGGTACCTACAGTTAGGACCACAGAGCTGAGTTGCAGAGAGGCGTTCCGAGGCCACGCACCTTTTTCACCTCTCTGCAACGCAACTCTGTTGTGCTTACTAGAAGGTACCTGGTGGGCTAGTTGGCCCCCAGGATTCAAAGGGAATTAACTCCCCAACTTAAAACGCACCACAGGGCGTGTTTGCGCACATGTCACCTGAGGCCCCGCCCTCTCCTTCACCACTGTGCAAACGCGCCCTGTGGCGCATTTTAAGTTGGGGGATTAGGTCACCTTGAATCCTGAGAGTCCCTGGGGCCCAACTAGCCCACCAGGTACTTCCAGTAAGCACCACAGGCCTGCGTTGCAACGCCTGTAACAAATTGTGCAGTTGTGTTTAGGTAGTGAAGAGGGTCGTGCTGGGGGAAGTGTTTTAGGGTTTAGGGTAGTGCAGTGGTGTTTGTGTAGTGTAGGGGGTCTTGCTGGGGGTAGATTTAGGGTTTAGGGTAGTGCAGTGGTGTTTGGGTAGTGTAGGGAGTCATGCTGGGGGAGTGTTTTAGGGTTTAGGGTAGTACAGTGGTGTTTGGGTAGTGTAGGGGGTCGTGCTGGGGTTAGTGTTTTAGGGGTTTAGGGTTTAGGGTAGTGCAGTGGTGTTTGGGTAGTGTAGGGGATACTGCTGGGGGTAGTGTTTTAGGGTTTAGGGTAGTGCAAAGGTGTTTGGGTAGTGTAGGGGGTACTGCTGGGGGTAGTGTTTTAAAGGGTTTAGGGTAGTGCAGTGGTGTTTGGGTAGCGTAGGGGGTACTGCTGGGGGTAGTGTTTTATGGTTTAGGGTAGTGCAGTGGTGTTTGGGTAGTGTAGGGGTTCGTGCTGGGGGTAGTTTTTTAGGGTTTAGGGTAGTGCAGTGGTGTTTGTGTAGTGTAGGAGGTCGTGTTTTATGGTTTAGGGTAGTGCAGTGGTCTTTGGGTAGTGTAGGGAGTAGTGCGGGGGGTATTGTTTTAGAGTTTAGGGTAGTGCAGTGGTCTTTGCGTAGTGTAGGGGGTTGTGCGGGGGGTAGTGTTTTAGGGATTTGGGTAGTGCATTGGTATTTGGGTAGTGTAGGGGGTCATGCGGGGGGTAGTGTTTTAGGGTTTAGGGCAGTGCAGTGGTGTTTAGGTAGTGTAGGGGGTCGTGCTGGGGGAGTGTTTTAGGGTTTAGGGCAGTGCAGTCGTGTTCGGGTAGTGTAGGGGGTCATGCTGGGGGGAGTGTTTTAGGGTTTAGGGCAGTGCAGTCGTGTTCGGGTAGTGTAGGGGGTCGTGCTGGGGGAGTATTTTAGGGTTTAGGGTAGTGCAGTGGTGTTCAGGTAGTGCAGGGGGTCATGCTGGGGGTAGTGTTCTAGGGTTTAGGGCAGTGCAGTGGTGTTCGGGCAGTGTAGGGGGTCGTGCTGGGGGTGGTGTTTTAGGGTTTAGGGCAGTGCAGTGGTGTTCGGGCAGTGTAGGGGGTAGTGCTGGGGGTGGTGTTTCAGGGTTTAGGGCAGTGCAGTGGTGTTCGGGCAGTGTAGGGGGTCGTGCAAGGGTGGTGTTTCAGGGTTTAGGGCAGTGCAGTGGTGTTCGGGCAGTGTAGGGGGTCGTGCAGGGGTGGTGTTTCAGGGTTTAGGGCAGTGGTGTTCGGGCAGTGTAGGGGGTCATGCTGGGGGTGGTGTTTCAGGAATTGGGGCAGTGCAGTGGTGTTCGAGCAGTAAAGGGGGTCATGCTGGGGGTGGTGTTTCAGGGTTTAGGGCAGTGCAGTGGTGTTCGGGCAGTGTAGGGGGTCGTGCAGGGGGTGGTGTTTCAGGGTTTAGGGCAGTGCAGTGGTGTTCGGGCAGTGTAGGGGGCGGTGCAGGGGGTGGTGTTTCAGGGTTTAGGGCAGTACAGTGGTGTTCGGGCATTGTAGGGGGTGGTGCTGGGGCTGGTGTTTCAGAGTTTAGGGCAGTGCAGTGGTGTTCGGGCAGTGTAGGGGGTCGTGCTGGGGCTGGTGTTTCAGGGTTTAGGGCAGTGCAGTGGTGTTCGGGCAGTGTAGGGGTTCGTGCTGGGGCTGGTGTTTCAGGGTTTAGGGCAGTGCAGTGGTGTTCGGGCAGTGTAGGGGGTCTTGCTGGGGCTGGTGTTTCAGAGTCTAGGGCAATGCAGTGGTGTTCGGGCAGTGTAGGGGGTCTTGCTGGGGCTGGTGTTTCAGAGTCTAGGGCAATGCAGTGGTGTTCGGGCAGTGTAGGGGGTCTTGCTGGGGCTGGTGTTTCAGGGTTTAGGGCAGTGCAGTGGTGTTCGGGCAGTGTAGGGGGTCGTGCTGGGGTGGTGTTTCAGGGTTTAGGGCAGTGCAGTGGTGTTCGGGCAGTGTAGTGGGTCGTGCTGGGGCTAGTGTTTCAGGGTTTAGGGCAGAGCAATGGTGCTCAGGCAGTGTAGGGGGTTGTGCTGGGGGTGATGTTTCAGGGTTTAGGGCAGTGCAGTGGTGTTAGGGCAGTGTAGGGGGTCTTGCTGGGGGTGGTGTTTCAGGGTTTAGGGCAGTGCAGTGGTGTTCGGGCAGTGTAGGTGGTCGTGCAGGGGGTGGTGTTTCAGGGTTTAGTGCAGTGGTGTTCGGGCAGTGTAGGGGGTCGTGCTGGGGTGGTGTTTCAGGGTTTAGGGCAGTGCAGTGGTGTTCGGGCAGTGTAGGGTGTGGTGCTGAGGGGTGGTGTTTCAGGGTTTAGGGCAGTGCAGTAGTGTTTGGCCAGTGTAGGTAGACTTGCTGGGGGTGGTGTTTCAGGGTTTAGGGCAGTGCAGTAGTTTTCGGGCAGTGCAGGCGGTCGTGCTGGGGCTGGTGTTTCAGGGTTTAGGGCAGTGCAGTGGTGTTCGGGCAGTGTACGGGGTTGTGCTGGGGCTGGTGTTTCAGGGTTTAGGGCAGTGCAGTGGTGTGCGGGCAGTGTACGGGGTTGTGCTGGGGCTGGTGTTTCAGGGTTTAGGGCAGTGCAGTGGTGTGCGGGAAGTGTAGGGGGTCGTGCTGGGGGTGGTGTTTCAGGGTTTAGGGCAGTGGTGTTCGGGCAGTGTAGGGGGTCGTGCTGGGGCTGGTGTTTCAGGGTTTAGGGCAGTGCAGTGGTGTTCGGGCAGTGTAGGGGGTCGTGCTGGGGCTGGTGTTTCAGGGTTTTGGGCAGAGCAGTGGTGTTCGGGAAGTGAAGGGGGTCGTGCTGGGGGTGGTGTTTCAGGGTTTAGGGCAGTGCAGTGGTGTTCGGGCAGTGTAGGGGTCTTGCTGGGGGTGGTGTTTCAGGGTTTAGGGCAGTGCAGTGGTGTTCGGGCAGTGTAGGTGGTCTTGCTGGGGGTGGTGTTTCAGGGTTTAGGGCAGTGGTGTTCGGGCAGTGTAGGGGGTCTTGCTGGGGGTGATGTTTCAGGGTTTAGGGCAGTGCAGTGGTGTTCGGGCAGTGTAGGGGGTCTTGCTGGGGCTAGTGTTTCAGGGTTTAGGGCGGTGCAGTGCTGTTCGTGCAGTGTAGGGGGTCGTGCTGGGGGTGGTGTTTCAGGGTTTAGGGCAGTGCAGTAGTGTCCGGGCAGTGTAGGGGGTCGTGCAGGGGGTGGTGTTTCAGGGTTTAGGGCAGTGCAGTGGTGTTCTGGCAGTTTAGGGGTTATGCTGGGGGTGGGGTTTCAGGGTTTAGGGCAGTACAGTGGTGTTCGGGCAGTGTAGGGGGTCGTGCAGGGGGTGGTGTTTCAGGGTTTAGGGCAGTGCAGTGGTGTTCGGGCAGTGTAGGGGTCATGCTGGGGCTGGTGTTTCAGGGTTTAGGGCAGTGCAGTGGTGTTTGGGCAGTGTAGGGGGTCTTGCTGGGGGTGGTGTTTCAGGGTTTAGGGCAGTGGTGTTTGGGCAGTGTAGGGGGTCTTGCTGGGGGTGATGTTTCAGGGTTTAGGGCAGTGCAGTGGTGTTTGGGCAGTGTAGGGGGTCTTGCTGGGGGTAGTGTTTCAGGGTTTAGGGCAGTGCAGTGGTGTTTGTGCAGTATAGGGGGTCGTGCTGGGGATGGTGTTTCTGAGTTTAGGGCAGTGCAGTAGTGTTCAAGCAGTGTAGGTGGTTGTGCAGGGGGTGGTGTTTCAGGGTTTAGGGCAGTGCAGTGGTGTTCGGGCAGTGTAGGGGGTCGCGCTGGGGGTGGTGTTTCAGGGTTTAGGGCAGTGCAGTGGTGTTTGGGCAGTGTAGGGGGTCATGCACGGGGTGGTGTTTCAGGGTTTAGGGTAGTGCAGTGTTGTTCGGGCAGTGTAGGGTGTTGTGCTGGGGCTGGTGTTTCAGGGTTCAGGGCAGTGCAGTGGTGTTCAGGCAGTGTAGGGGGTCGTGCTGAGGCTGGTGTTTCACGGTTTAGGGCAGTGCAGTGGTGTTCGTGCAGTGTAGGGGGTCGTGCTGGGGCTGGTGTTTCAGGGTTTAGGGCAGTGCAGTGGTGTTCGGGCAGTGTAGGCGGGCGTGCTGGGGCTGGTGTTTCAGGGTTTAGAGCAGTGCAGTGGTGCTCAGGCAGTGTAGGGGGTCATGCTGGGGCTGGTGTTTCAGGGTTTAGGGCAGTGCAGTGGTGCTCGGGCAGTGTAGGGGGTCGTGCTGGGGGTGATGTTTCAGGGTTTAGGGTAGTGCAATGGTGTTCGGGCAGTGTAGGGGGTCGTGCAGGGGCTGGTGTTTCAAGGTTTAGGGCAGTGCAGTGGTGTTCGGGCAGTGTAGGGGGTAGTGCTGGGGCTGGTGTTTCAGGGTTTTCGGCAGAGCAGTGGTGTTCGGGCAGTGTAGGGGGTCATGCTGGGGGTAGTGTTTCAGGGTTTAGGGCAGTGCAGTGGTGTTCGGGCAGTGTAGGGGGTCGTGCTGGGGGTGGTGTTTCAGGGTTTAGGTCAGTGGTGTTCGGGCAGTGTAGGGGGTCTTGCTGGGGGTGATGTTTCAGGGTTTAGGGCAGTGCAGTGGTGTTTGGGCAGTGTAGGGGGTCTTGCTGGGGGTAGTGTTTCAGGGTTTAGGGCAGTGCAGTGGTGTTCGGGCAGTGTAGGGGGTCATGCTGGGGGTGGTGTTTCAGGGTTTAGGGCAGTGCAGTGGTGTTCGGGCAGTGTAGGGGGTCGTGAAGGGGGTCGTGTTTCAGGGTTTAGGGCAGTGCAGTGGTTTTCGGGCAGTGTAGGGGGTTGTGCTAGGGGTGGTGTTTCAGGGTTTAGGGCAGTGCAGTGGTGTTCGGGCAGTGTAGGGGGTCATGCAGGGGCTGGTGTTTCAGGGTTTAGGGCAGTGCAGTGGTGTTCGGGCAGTGTAGGGGGTCGTGCTGGGGGTAGTGTTTTAGGGTTTAGGGTAGTGCAGTGGTGCTTGTGTAGTGTAGGGGGTCGTGCTGGGGGTAGTGTTTTAGGGTTTAGGGTAGTGCAGTGGTGTTTGTGTAGTGTAGGGGGTCATGTTTTAGGGTAGTGCAGTGGTGTTTGGGTAGTGTAGGGGTCGTGCTGGGGGTAGTGTTTTAGGGTTTAGGGTAGTGCAGTGGTGTTTGTGTAGTGTAGGGGGTCGTGCTGGGGGTAGTGTTTTAGGGTTTAGGGTAGTGCAGTGGTGCTTGTGTAGTTTAGGGGGTCGTGCTGGGGGTAGTGTTTTAGGGTTTAGGGTAGTGCAGTGGTGTTTGTGTATTGTAGGGGGTCATGTTTTAGGGTAGTGCAGTGGTGTTTGGGTAGTGTAGGGGGTCGTGCTGGTGATAGTGTTTTAGGTTTTAGGTTAGTGCAGTGGTGTTTGGGTAGTGTAGGGGGTCGTGCTGGGGGTAGTGTTTTAGGGTTTAGGATAGTGCAGTGGTGCTTGTGTAGTGTAGGGGGTCGTGCTGGGGGTAGTGTTTTAGGGTTTAAGGTAGTGCAGTGGTGTTTTTGTAGTGTAGGGGGGTCATGTTTTAAGATGCAATGCTCCAATACCTGACCAGTCTGCACTACATAAAACTGCAAAAAACCTAAAAATAAAAAGTGTTTTGCATACTTTTGTCATTGGGCTATATGTGGGCTACATCTGGGTAATATTTGTGCTACATTTGGGCTCTTTTTTCACTGGTGGCCATCTTGGAAGACTTCTTTGTTATGAAGTTTCCTAATTTCTTCATTTACTGCAGTCTCCTCAGTAGGAAATGCTTTCAGTTTTTTACTTTGATTCCATCAAGAAGGCATTCAGCTGTGTCTCACATCTGCCATAAATTCAGAATGTTAGCCCTCTAGTTGCTCATTAGATCACTGGAGTAAAGCTACTGCTCACCAGGGAGTTAACTGGTAGTCTGCTGCTGGTATTGAAAGTGATTGTTTCAGTCTGCATGTCAGAATTTTCTAATGAAATAGAAGAGGATTTGAGATCTCACTTAAAACATGCCCTAATTTTTCTTTCTGCAGCACTAACCATAATTTCTATTTCAAAAAGAACCCCTCATTTTGTTCCTTTTTAAATTAAATGTTTTAAGTGTTACCGGTTTATTCCAATCAAGATGGCTTCAGGTGTGCCATACTTTTGTCATAAGTAAGGCTGTTAGCGCTCTAGTTGTTCTG
>CAWUFW010027257.1:0-27962 GCA_963921515.1 Calotriton arnoldi | reverse complement strand
GGCAGATCCTACTCTCCTACACTAAGACTGTTATCACTGTTCTAACTGATGTATTTTCAAGGAAGGGTTTTCCATCTGAAATCATGTCCAATAATGGTGTGCAATTCATCTCTGCTGAGATGAAGGAGTTTTGGTGCAGGGATTTAACACAAGAGATGCAGTTTGTATCATCCTCAAAGTAATGGCCAGGTTGAGAGAGCAAATAGACTTGTAAGTGAATGTGTGAGAAGTGTGGTGATTGAAGAAGGGGATGTAGTAGAGGTTGTTCATACCATGTTGTGGTCTTATTGCAACACACTTCACAGTGTGACACAAGTATCACCATTTCAGGTATTAAGAGGCAGGTCTTTCAGGAGTTTCTCAAGTCTGCTGGATTGAGCAAATTGCCCACTTTAAGTGTTGCCTTTGATGTTGATCAGAATATTTGTAAAATGTGCTTGAAAATCCACCAAAGTCAGATGAATAGCAAGATCAGATATGACATGAACAAAGGAATGAAGTCCATAGTTTTCAAAAGAAGATATTGGGTTTGTGTCAAACTGACGGATGCTAAGGTTCTAAAAGGTAGGGTGAAATTTGGTACACCTTGCCAGGTTGTGGAAGTCAGTCAGGATGGCCATGCTGTGAGATTGAAGAATAGACAATGGTTGAATAATGAGCGGTGAAAGTGAAAGAATCCCCAAGAGTAATGCAATTTATTCCGGGGTTGCTATATGTGGGCTGGATCAGTCATTTGCAAAATGTTCACATGGAAAAAGCAAATGTGAAATTAATAGATTTTATGGTGGGGTGATTATTGTACATTTCCATGTAAGTGTTCTCAGAATCATTCTGATTGGTTTGTAATTATTTTGTTTTTATTGTTGTTATTATTAATATATTTTGTATGTTCTTTGGAAGATTTCATGTGTTACTATTGAGGTTGGAGGTGTGTTGTGTCCTTCTTTTCTTTTTGCGCTTGTGTCCGTTGTTCTGGAATGGAATATGGGGACCTGCGAGGCTCCAGGTTCCTGGTGATTTACTGAATGGGAGACGTGACTGGGAGGGGATGGTTGGCTTCATCCCCTTCTTTACTAAAATTAAGTAAGCATTACATATCTTCATCTCCATTGCAACAAACACCTTGACGTCCAGGCAGTAAAGGTGTGAAGATTTTACAAGCCTTTTTTTAGTAATTTGGTGCCACCACTAGGTGATGGCTCAAGGCTTTTGCCTTACCTTGCCTGATGGAAACTTTGGCCTTGCTACTATGAAGCAGGAGGTGCCACTTCGCCTTGCACTCCTCTCATTCAGGAACGGTGTGAGGGTCTATAGTTCTCCAGACAAAGTAGCTATTTGCCTGCTGGAGTGCTCCCACTACACTGAAAAGTACAATGTTTCCAGCTTTCCCTAGTAATTATGTGCTATTGATAGGTAGTGCCTAACCGTGCATAGTGATAATTCTGACCCTGTCCTTCCCAGCTAAATGGAATGCTAGAGAGCACAGCCAACAGCAAGTGGTCTTGCACCCTCACTCATGCAATTCAACATGTGGAAACACCTAAGAGAGGGATTTCGAGACAAAATGTGTGTCAACTTAATTTCCTTTTAACTTACATTTGAGCAGGGCCAGTTTTAAAAAGAAGAAAGCTAAATTGTTTTCATTTTGGCTACAAAATGTTTGCTGGCATCTCACCCAATGTTCCCTCTAATTATTCTTCCTCATGTGCGGCAATAGAATGTTTGTGTGGATACCTTTCTAGCTTGTGTGCACAACCGAGTGATGAGATGTGCAACTAGGAAGATCGACTAGCTACCACTTGAAGGTTGATAACTAGCATTGGCAATGTCAATAGGTCTGGCTTACATATGCAAGTTCCTCCTTAGTCATTTATGGGTTTAGGCATAGAATAAGTCATAATTTTTTTTTTAAACAGAATTTTATTAATTTTCTGAGAAAGCAAACAAATAGCTTCAGAGACAGCATACATTAATGATTCGGGGAGCAATATATTACAAGTGCTATTAGTGTCATAGCTGCAGCCTCCCTTAGGGTGCCGCTCAACGACTCCCCAGGGCCCTCATGCTTAGAATAAGTCATCATGCATGCATTTTGTTACTCATCTTTGCACTCATGCATCTATTCTTCACTGAGTCACTCTTACATTCATCCATTTACACCACCACAATAAAATGCATGCCCAAACTCAGCAACATATGCAAGAAATTAAAAGAATAAAAATAGAAAAAACAAAACATGCTATCGCCTACAAGCAGACATCTTGTAGCCCCAGCTTCTCTGAGCCCTAAACAGCCCAGAGAGCAAACAACAGAAAAGGTGGTAAGAACATAGACTTGTACTTTGTATTCTTGATACTTTAAAACTGCTCTGTTTTTTCTACCCGTGACTGCTTAAATTGAACTCTTTGTTTCTGTGCAATTTGTATTTTTAAAACTGCTGTTTTTTCTACCCGTGACTGTTGAATTTCTCCCCTAGTTTTCCCTGCACTGTGCTTAGGCCAGCAGGGGCAAACCCCCAGTCCTCCCCCCTTTGTGTCTTTAAAAGTTGAAATAAAAGGCAAGCTGCACCTTCAGAGTCTAAGCAGAGTGTGTTTAAGAGACTGATTAATCTGCTTTATGGTTTAAACTGTGTTTGGAAAGTGTATGTAGCACTCGTTTTGGGCTAGAAAAAGTGATTTGTTTAAGTGCGCGAAAAGCAGTATTTTCAGTGGTTTTACATTTAGATTTTGGCCTTACCTGCTGGCTAAAACAGGACCTTAAACGCGGTATTTGTAAAGCACGAACTAATCACCCGTAAGGGTCTCAAGGCGCTGGGGGCCGTCGGGGAGATTAAGTGAGCTATTGCCCAGAGTCACATGATGCTGAGCTGATCTGCCTCCGGCGTTGGGAATCGAACCGTGAGCCCCATGCTCCAGAGTCAGCCGCCCTGGCCGCTGCGCCACAGCTTAAAAACTGTGGATTGAGCCTGTCTGTATCCAAGGGGATTCTAACTTCAGGAGCAGCTCTCCCTGCCCCCTGGCCATCAGCATGTGCTTGAGTCACACCAGGAGCAGCTCGTGTTAGGGAAAAGAGGAAGGCAGGGGACGGGGCCAGGGTGGTTGGGTAGGGGATGACGGAGACAAATAAAAAAAATTTTTTTTTTTAAATGTACCTGCCCCCCTCCAGGATCGAGCTCTTCTGCCCTTCTCCTCTCCACTGCAGGCAGGCAAAGGCTCCCAGACTGCCCTGTAGCCAATCCTGAAGCTGCTCTCATGCAAAGACAGCAACTTCAGGATTGGCCTGAGCGCCAATGATTTGCGCTCCCAGACAGACTGGGAGCCTGTGCCAGCTCTCTCCAACCCAGCAACACAGCTGGGTTGGAGACAGCTTCACTGCGCATGTGGGTTTAGCCGGCCTGAAACGGCCGACCAAGCTCACATGCGCAGTGAAGGCAGTGCTCACCACTTCCCCTCCAGCTTGTCATCACCCTGGCCCCATCCCCAAGACTCGGCACAAGAAAAATAAAATGATAATAAAATGGATTTTAAACCCGTTTTATTATCGTTTTATTTGTCACTTTTTTGAGAGTGCTGGCGGGGGGAGGGGGGTGACACTCCTCCACCATAGTGGAGGAGCCACCGCTGGGTCACACGCTCCTTATATAAGTTTGCTATTGGACATTATATCTGTGCTCTGATTGGCTGCTAGATCTGATTTTTCTATTGAGCTTAGGGTTAGCGTTCTGATTGGCGGATAGGTCTAAGGTTTTTGATTGGTTCCTGGGGATAGGATTTCTATTGTACCTAGGGCTTAGGGTTTATTTCTGATTGGCTGCTAGGACTAGGGATGTGATTGGTTGTAAGGGCCATGGTCTCCTATTGGGCTTAGGGCTGTAGTTCTGATTGGTTAGGTATGGACTAGGGTTCACATTGGCCAAAGGGGTCACCTGATCACTAGAGCTATTTAAGGTCAGGGTTCAGGGCTTCTCAGCCCTGGCGTTGAGGCTATGGGCAGAGAGGACAAGGGCAGTTGCCTGTTTGGGCCTATTTGGGACTGGTCAGGCCTAGGGCCAGAAATGCTACACATTTTCCCATTCACCAGCACCCAACTTAACCCATCCACATCCTCAAACATATTAACACACTCACAGCAAATGTACTCTACTCATTTGCTACAAACAAACCCTACACTCATTTCAATGTCTCAACACCCACTACAAAACACCACAAACCACTCCTATGCACCCTTCTACCCCAAGTACCACACATTTGCACTTTCACTCACACACAAAACACCACTTTATCCCATACCACTAACCAATCCACTCATCGCCAACACAACCCAAATCCACACATACTGAAATATATCCCATCCAGACACACACTCCCTGCTCTAATTACTCCTAACAAGCCCCTTTCTGTCACCACCAAACCTACTCAGCCTTCCATATTTTCATCCACCAACACCTTCCACTTCTTTTTACCAAAAAACACAATCACACAAACTTTACACTCCACTGCACATATTACCTCTTTTAGCAATCAAATTTAACACAAACATTCTTAACTCTTTTTCATTCCCTGTCACACACTACACACACTCTTTTCCAAAACACATCACCACCCCTTTACCTTGCAGCTTCCACTCTCCAACAATACTTTACATACAAATACTTCTCTGAAAACAAGTACATCATCACTTCCTCTCACCACTCCTCAGAAACAAAACATAACACACTCACCAGCGCAACAAAATCTCACACACACAGTACCTCATCATACTTTCCATCGCAAACTGGAAACAAATCCCCCCATCCTCCTGTCTACACGAATAATACACACCCTAAAGCAACTTCACTGCCAAGCTTTCTCTCTTCTCCCACACCTAACACATATACTACAACACAACAACTCTCTTTTAACCCGCCTCTCATCCATTGGACAATTTAGAACCTTACAACATGACCCACATGCTGCACCACCACCCTTAACTCATACACCTTCCACACTAAACAGACGCAAACAAAATAAGCAACATGCCACTCTTCACAACTTTGCATCTCCATGTCTACTGCACAAGGCTATTCTACAAAAACAACACAGCTCACCAACTCACTCTCAACCACCATCTCCACCACCAACACATTCAGACCCATCAAAATGCCTTCTTAGCCTGCTGGACAAGGAATATGATCCAGAACAGCTACACTATTGCTATCCTCATAAAGTTAATACAAGCACTAAGGACACACCTGCTACAAGTCCACAAAACACTGCTCATTCTTCTACAAAACAAAGTCACCCCATCACCAAAACACATTCTCTAAACTGCCTACTAACAAATGCTCAGTCACTCTAAAAAAACAAGCATCACATGTACAACTTTCTCACTGACACACAACCTGACGTACACCTCATAACTGAATCATTGTTGGGAGATGACATGGCTCCAGTGTAGCATGAAACAGTCCCTCTAGGCTATCAAACTATCACACAAAACCGTAAAGGCAAAAGAGGAGGTGGCCTAGCTGTTGTATTCAAGCAAACTTTAAATATCACTAAAGCTGACGATGTCTCTATACAAGGTTGTGAGGCCCTCTTCACCATCATTCTCCTGTAACTTCCTACTCCTTTACAGACTTCCACCTCGCAATGCAACATTCCCAGACACACTTCTAGACACAGTTTCAAACCTTATAACACTACACTCTAACCTATGCATTCTTGGTGACCTAAACTTTTGGCTTGACAACCCAATATGCCCCATCCAAAAACAATCATCACTGGCCTAGAAATACTGAACCTACATCAGATCATCCACAAACCCACACACATCGCTAGACACATCCTAGATGTCATTTTTGCAAATCCAGAACTAGTTACCTTTCAAACAATTACTGCAGTCACATGGTAAGACCCCCATTTGCTTGCTTTCCAACATAAAACAACACAAAGCAGAACACCTAAAACCCCCTTCCATGCATCCTCTTATTGATCGTGGAGCAAACTCAATTTTGAACACTTAGAAACACAACTAACATCCAGTACAGAACTAGGCACAATACAATAAATTCAAAGCCTATATGAGAAGCTACAGGAAGCTCTTGATATTGTATACCACTAAGAAAAACACAACAGAACAAAAGGAAACAAGCAACTTGTAGAAATACAGAGCTAAACGAGATAAAACAGCAAATTAGAAAGATGCAACGCACCTGGCTCAAAACAAACACCAATCAAGGCAAACTTCACCTACAGAAACTTAACAGATTATACAAGTCAGCAATTAAAAAATCTAAGAAAAAATACCATTCAGACAGAATTCAAAATGCTAAATGTGCAAATAAAGAATTCTATAAATTTCACAGAATTTCATAAACCAAATTGCCTAGAAGGAGCTCATCCCATTACTTAGAATTCACAGACAAACTGGCAAATCATTACACGACCAAAGCAGACACATTGGATTCCTATTTAAAACAAAGAAAAACACCAGCACCAACACTTTTCCCAAAAACTCTCCAAAAGTAGGCTAACCCAGCCTCTGCATTTCTTCCAACAAATATCACACAATTAATTTATGGACTTGGTCAAAGCAAGCAGGTCTGTCGGCAGCCCTTCTGATCCATGTCCACCACAAACCTTCAAGAAAATTGTTCTAACTACCTCTGCTGCCATACCAGTAAGAAGAATCATCAACAATTCCTTAACTACGGGAATATTTCCAGAAGATCTAAAAAAGTCATCCATACGCCCATTACTAAAGAAAACAAACCTGGACCCGCTTAACCCTGACAACTACAGACTGATTACAAATAGACCTTTCTTGGACAAACTGATAGAAAGAGCAGCATTCGCCCAGATGTCGCAATTCATTGAAGATAATTCCATACTTACAGACTTCCAAACAAGATTCCGTTCTGTCTGCCCTCATTGCCCTCTGGGATGACCTTAAGAACACAGTTTACAGGAACGGTGGTGCTGCACTACTTCTCTTGGACCTCTCAGCTGCTTTTGACACGGTTGACCATGACACTCTAATACAAAGACTCTACGAAGCCGGCATTGAGGGGACTGCTCTCGACTGGATCACATTCTACCTTCAAAACAGAACTCATGTCATCCATACCCCCCCATTCTCATCCAAACTGTACTTCACAAAAGCAGGGGTCCCTCAAGGCTTTTTAATCTCGCCCATGCTTTTCAACATTTACATGAAGTCATTACCAGCACTGATCAATCAATTTCACCTCACATGCTATATCTGTGCAGATGACACACAAATACTCCTTAAACTGGAAAGCCCCAAAGACATTGGAAACTCACAAATTTTCAGTTTGCCTCAGAGTCATTGATCAGTGGATGACATGGAGCCATCTCAAATTGAATGCTTCCATAACAGAAATACTGACATGTGGCGACTGGAAAAATAATGGCCCATTCACCACCTAGCCTGAAGACACGGGAACATTGCCTAAAGTATCTAAGGAAGTAAGAAACCTTGGAATTACCATGGACTCCAAGCTATCAATGAATGTCCAAGTGCACAAACTAGCAAGATCAAGCTTCAATACTATAAAAACTCTGTGATGCATCTTCCCCACCTGGGATTTCCACACAAGGTCCAGACTACTATTGCTCTTGCTCTGTCTAAACTCGATCATCTTTAACAACTATGAAAAGACTACAACAGAGTCAGAACTCTGCTGCCAGACTACTCTTACATATAAAGCCACAGGCCCTCTTCTCCCCTGCTTTGAAGGCCCTACATTGGTTACGGTTGCCAGAAGATCCACTTTCAAGCTGCTTTGTATCACCCACAAAGCAATACATAAAACAGGACCGCTCTTCATCAGGAATAAAATCGCCAAATACATTCAACAAAGGAACCGCCGCTCTAGATTGGCACCCCAAACATTAGATCCATACATAACTACCTTATCTTCAGAAGACTACTCAATAGTTGGCTCTTCCCCACTCACCCACCATCCTCAAACAGAAATATACAGCATATCCCTATGTACGTAAGCATTCATTTGGACTATATATGTGTACATAGATATGTATATTCCTTTGTATAAACATGTATGATAATTATGTTTAGAAATATATAGATATTCATTAGTTCTATTTAACGAATGTACATATCACTTATGGTTATATTATTCTATAGTTAACATGTATATAGGTCACTGCATAAATAAGAACATTTTTATCATAACTATGTATCTACAATTGCTTCACCATTGAATTACAAAAAAATTAGTATAAATTATAAAAACTAATAAATTAGCATAAAGTACAGCAACACTCGAAAGTCTGAGTTTATTAAATACAACTTAAATCTACATATATTACCTTCTTTATACATGTATACCTTCCATGTACTTATGTATCTTTATATTTATTACTTTACTTCTAATTCAGCATCTCCAATGCACTACCCTATAGCTCACCCTATTCCTCTCTCAATATATCCTCTACCTCCACTCTCGGACTCATCTCAAACCTCATTTTACTACCCTCTTCAATGCACTACCCTATTTCTCATGCTATACCTCTCTCAATATATCCTCTACCTCCACTCTCTGACTCATCCCAAACCCCATTCTACTACTATGATCCCTAAAATAACCCTTTCTAGACTCTTCCCTCCTCGAACCCTCCTTGCATCATCTCAAACCTCTTTTACAATTCAGACCTCCCAAACAAGCCTTTCTAAACCCTTCCCTCTGACTCTTCCCCCTCCACCTCCCCTTTACTCATTCCAGACCCTCTCCTACTGCTATGAACTCCCCCAAAAAAACTTCCTAGACCCTTCCCTCTTCTATCCCCCCACTATTCCTTTTCAATCCAAATAACAGACTACCATGTCCACCGCTCAAATTAATTTCATATTTCCCTATACTAATTCCCCACTAATCGTGTTTGGGTTCCGGAGTAGCGTGCTTCCCGCCAAAAAGCGCTTCAACACCTCATCAAGGGGTAGCATTTGCTATATAAATGCAACCCCTTCCCTCTTCTATCCCTCCACTATCCTTTTACAATGCAAATAATATACTAGCATGTCCACCGCGCAAATTAATTTCATATTTCCCTTTACTAATTCCCCACTAATCCTGTTTGGGTTCCGGAGTAGCGTACTACTCGCCGTAAAGTGCTTCAACACCTCATCAGCGGTAGCAAGCGCTATATAAATGCAAACCTTTTCCTCTTCCATCCCTCCACTATCCTTCTCAATCCAAATAACAGACTAACATATCCACCGCCTCAAATTAATTTCATATTTCACTATACAAATTCACCACTAATCTTTTTGGGTTCCGGAGTAGTGTGCTACTCGCAAAATAAGGCCTTCGACGCCTCGTCAGGGGTAGTAAGTGCTATATAAATGCAATTACAATGAAAATAAAAACAATGAACCAATTAATTTCTTAAAACCACAGCATCTCCTTATTTGTGAATAAACCAAGATAACCATTATCACAACATAAAGAAAACTTCAAATACATCACTGTTCAAACCATTTCTACAGGACGAAAAACAGTTTATTTTGGGGTAAAATATGAAAAGTAACTATGTGAAAACTACTACGCCAGATATCTCCAGCAGCGATGAATTCGGTTCCAGTGTCTAGGTTAGCGCTCTAGGCAGCGCTTTCCCGCCGGAACCCCAAAAATGCAAAACATGTACCAAGAAGAAAAAAAATTACATTCCTTTCCAAGATGGACTCCGTTTGGATCCTTGTTAGTCTTTCTTCTGCTTCTTTATATGCACAGCGCAGCTTCAGTGGTTGCACCCGTTTCACCGGCTATCATTTCAAGATGATTACGAAGTGTTTTTTTAACCAGAATGATTTTGAAGAAGATACTTCATTTATATTTTACCTCGCACTTTATTTTGCAAATGGATAATCTTCAAGTAAGGTTGTTGTCGCTGCCACATAAAATGTTTCGGTGTTTCTGTCCCTCCCTCCGATACCTATTATTAGGCATTTTTTGCGTGTCAAGCCTCGTTCTCGCCACAGCCTGCTCTTTTCTATATTGGATTGGCTGGAAGCTAACCGTGTGCCACGCCTTTACGTCGGCTTTATAAATACTTCGTGAGTGACGTTGTTTCCTTCTTTTTCCACGCAGGCGGCCCTGGATTCAGTATGGTGAGTCGCGCTGTATGCTTACAGGCCCAGTGCCGCCATCCTCTGTCTATCTGTGCCATCCTGTTCAGGAGTGTTTTTCCCGCAGTTCCCGGAGAGCCTGTTGGTTCTATTACACTCAATTGCCCTATTTATTTTCCCGATGGAGGCGTTTATTCGGATGAAATAAAGTTGATTTTTTTTTTTTAACTGAGAGTGCCATAAGCCTGGTGACTCTTAATGGCTGCCAATTTAGGGTTTAGCCAGCTGCAGATATTGATAATTATTACTTGTTCTGCATGTTTGTGACATAATCCTAAGGCAGGCTTGTAAGTGTACCACCTTAGCGTGTTGTCCCGTATGTTTAGCCTCCAAGCCACGTATTTCGATTCTGAGCCAAAGACCCACATTCCTTATCTGGTGCCTAACAGTGCCGCAAAGTTACCATTATAGTGACACTTGAGCGAAAGGGTTAGCCGTTTCAGTGAGGCAGTTTTTCATGTAGTGTGGTAACTTTATTGGTATACGTGATAGCCTTTGGTTAAGGTTGGTGACAGGATCTTTACTTTTTGTTTGGGAATGCTAACCTTTATGTACAGTGCACAGAAACGTAAGTTCTTCTGTTAGAAGAGCTATTCAATATTGCCCTATTAAAATCTAGCCAGGGTTGCATGTCGATTATGAGTTTGACTATTAAGAACTCCACTCGTTGCTCCGGACTGTTCTTTGCTTGTACTCTAATTGCAGCCTAATATATATCGCAGCAATACATTCATTAACTCATCAACATTGTAGTGGAATCGCAACCGCCTGTAGTTACGTAGGAAAACCTAATACGGAGTTTTTTATTTTTTTATATTTGTGTTGTCATGACTTGCACAAGTGTCACTCGAAAAATTCTTGCTTATCTAACCTATTTAAGGGTATGAACGAAAAACTGGGTCAAAGTTATAGTTGCAAGGTTCATACTGAAGTTGGATTGGGGACTATACACTGGTCTCTGCTTCTTTAGGTGCTTTGTGCGCACGTTTAAAAATGAGCATTGGTAAGCTCAGTAGTTCTGCCTTTAATGTCAATGCATGTGTGCACCAACTACTTTTTACGTGCGCTAATGGTGGTTATCGCATTAAATTGAGCAGGAGTTTCCGATGGGGTGAAAGTAGCAAAACTATTGCTTTCAGGTTAGAATTTATAAATTGATTTAATAAACTTTATGTAGCAAACTACACATACTTGTAGACTGATGAATCCAGTAGTAGGCCGCAATGGTACTTTGTAGGTGGTGCCAATATTTACCGCAGCAGTCAGATTTTGGTTCAGGAGAACTAAAATATGCAGATTTCCTAATTATTTGATGGGTGATTATAATTGCACCCAATAAGTACAAGAACCTTGTCTGGTTTTTATAGGAGTGAAAATTCACATCTGATTAACTCTTAAGGGCTGTATATATTTTAGAGTTGAAAATAATAGGTCTTTCAGACCTAGTCACTAGACCCAAGACAGTGTCTTGGCTTTTTGTTTTGAGTAGGCTTGGGCAGTGAACACTGCTCCGTTCGTGGATTTTTCTGTGCTCTGCGGAGTGCAGAAAACTGCGCTTCATGTTGTGCAGCAGAGTTTTTTTCGTTGGCAGTAAATTGGCGAGCCAGAGCTGCCGCTCAGGTAGAATTTCCACCCGAGCGGCAGGAAGACCAGCGCGAAGTGCAGTTCGCACTACACTCTGCCACTTGCGGAACTTCGTGGGGTTTTTTTTTTGTCGCTTTGCGAGTTCCACGTAGCATAACTCCGCAAACTATGCCCTGGTTTTGAGGCAGCCTCCGAGCTTGTGTTCCAAGTAGATACATTACACAGGAATCTTGGGCACATTAGGTTTTATGCTAAATCTACTGTGATGGCACGTATCCCCTCAATGTCGTATCCTTGTTGCTTACATTTGGGGCTGAAAGAAGGCACTGGTAGATCAAGTGTTAAGTTACCACTGTTGCAGGATGACTTCTCGGGGGAGGCTATTTACTTTACGAGGTACTATTCTGTACTAATTAATGTAAATGTATGAATTATACATTGTGGCTCAATTCTCTTTTTCTGGTTGCAGTCTCATCGAAAGTTTTCCGCTCCCAGGCACGGGTCCCTGGGATTCCTGCCCCGCAAGCGCTGCAGGCGCCACCGTGGCAAGGTGAAGAGCTTTCCCAAGGATGACCACAGCAAGCCTATCCACCTAACTGCCTTCCTGGGCTACAAGGCTGGCATGACCCACATTGTGCGTGAGGTGGACCGACCAGGCTCAAGTGAGTATGTTCTAAAAATCTCCTGGCAAGTTGGTGTGACTGCTATGGATTCAAGGGCACTGAAAATATACTGTATTACATGCTTGCAACCCAATCTGAGTGAGCGCTTTTTTGCATTATTTTAAGTATTTGGATCGGTGGTGAAAGTGGGTAGGGAAACCGGATACCAACGTTTCCCAGCTTTATCAATTTGATAAAAACCACTTCCATTTTCTTTTAAATTAAAGTAGTTTCTAAATAATTAGGTTCCTGCGAGCTGAAAGGGGAGAAGCGTCTTCTCTACTGTGCGGTGAGAAAGGAGAGGCAGCAACAAAACTCTATTTATTTAGCGCGACATTCATCCCGTTGGGATATCACGGCGCTAATGTAGCGGGGGGGTGGTGAGTTAAGCTGGTCTATTGAGATCGGTGGCAACAGTCCTGAATGCCATGTACTCAGTCCGCTGTAGCTCCAGCGGAAGCTCGTTCCAGTGCAGAGCTGCAAGGTACGAAAAGGTGCGTCCGCCTGCCCTACTCTTACTGATCCTTTTAGTCTCAGCTAGCGCTTGAGTGTGACCGTAGGCACCTGGACTGGGTATAGAATTTAATTCTATTCTGGAGAATCTTGGGGCCCGTATGATGGAGTGCCCTGTGTGCATGTCCTAAGAGCTTAAATCTTGCTCTTTGACGCATGGGCAGCCAGTGACGTTGCCTCAGGCAGTCCGTCCCGGAGCTGTATCTGCCCTTGTTGCTCACCAGTTTGTCCGCTGCATTTTGTATTACTTGCAGACGTTTGAAAAGGTAGTCTGGCATGCCAACGAAAAGTGCATTTCCATAGTCCAGCCTACTGACAAGCAGGGCCTGTGTGACTGTTCTCCTGCTTTCTAGTGGGATCCAGGGAAAAAGCCTTTTTAAGAGCTTCAATGTGGCGGCTCGCACACAGGGTCCGACTGGTCCTGCATTGATAAGGTGTTATCAATGATGCCCACATTTTTTGCACACGGCTTGGGTGCTGGGGCCACGCCCAGCGAGTGGGGCCACCATGACGCATCCCAGATATGATTGGCTCCGCCAAGAAGCAGGATTTCGGATTTCTCAGCGTTGAGCTTTAAGCAGTGCTCTGACATCCAGGTTGCCATTTCAGCGAGGCAGTTAAGTTTGGCCCTGGTGTCCTCATGCCTGTTTCCGATGGCTATTGTCAGTTGCGTGTCATCCGCATAGGAACAAATCCCAAAGCCCCATTTCGTGCCAATTTTTGCCAGAGATGATACTTGAATAAGGTGGGGCTCAGGGATGCTCCCTGCGAGACGCCACAGCTGAGATTTTTTGGAGTTGATGAGAGGGCGCCTATTTGCACAGTTTGTGTTCTGTTGCTCAGAAATGAGCTGAGCCATTGAAGGGCTTTTGCATGTATCCCTTTTTCGTGCAAATTTTCCAATAAAAGTTGGTGGGAAACCGTGTCAAAGGCTGCCGATAGGTCTAACAGAATCAAGGCTACTGCCTTTCCCTGGTCCAACAGTGATCTTGCGTTATCTAGGACAGCCAAGAGTTGCCTCTGTACTGTTAGTGGCCCTGAAACCTGTTTGAGAGGGGTCCAGCAATTCGTTACTCTAGATAGTTACAGTTGTCTATTGACTTACTTTTCCAGTACTTTGGAGAGATGGGGGAGTTGGGACATTGGTCTGTAATTGGCTGTGTTATTTACATCTGAACCTGCCTTCTTCAGCAAGGGGGGTCACTGGCCTGTTTCCAAATCTCTGGAAAAACTGCTGTCTCCAGAGATTGGTTAAATAGTTGTGTGATGTAAGGGCCCAATGTAGGTATAATTTGTGAAAAAATAAAATGTGTGCAGGGATCGAGAGGGATCCTGATTTTAACTTCCCCCGTTGCCTTGGCAACCTCTTTTCTGTGAAGGGGACAAAACTGCCTAGACATGCAGGGGTGTCAGGATGAGGGTCCCTACTTTCCCAGTTGATGGGATCCGCTGGGGTGGTGGTGTTAAATGGCGAGTAAATTGTGCCTATTTTGTCTATAAAAAAATTCACTGATCTTTTCACAGCATTCTGCTTAAGGATGCAGGGTTTGGGACATACAGGTTGGCTTGCATAGTTCGCGTACTAATTTTATATAGCTTTTACAGAGTTTGCCTTCTCGTTTATTCGTTGTGCAAAGTACGCCCTTTTGTCCTTCTTAATTGCATGGGTGTAGCTCCTAAGTTCTGTTTTATATGCTGACTTGTCAGGGTCCGATCTGGACAGTCTCCAATTGTGTTCCATTATTTTGCACTTTTTTTTCAGTGCCTTTTTTCTGCTGTGTACCACTTTTTGGATACAGTTTTTCTTGATTTAGATTTGAGTTTCGGTGCGCATTGGTCCAGAGTCTTAGTGATCTGTTTCAGGGTTCGTTGCACCCCTGTCTGTGGGTAGGGTCCCCAGAGTCGCTAGATCGTTAGGAGCAAAGTGGTGTTGAAATGAGTCCGGCGTGACTAATTTCCAGACTCTATAGGTCCCGTGCATAGGTTTGGGAAATTTTGCTGGTATCGCAGGGGGAAGAATGAAAAGATAATTATTGAATGATCGGTCCATGTAACTGGTTTGATCTCCTTAACTATGGTAGATTCTATGTTGGAGAACAATAGGTCCAGTGTGTGCCCTGCAATGTGTGGGTCCCTTAATACGTTGTTTTAGTTGAAGGATATGCATGTCGTTCTCTAGATGGGTTGTCGCCATATTGTTGTTTTTTTCAAAGTGGACGTTAAAGTCTCCAATGACCATAAAATGTTTGTATTTTAGGCAGGCGGGGAATAGCTGCTTAAGCAGTTTGGCACTGAATTCTGCCTGGTATCCAGGGGGATTATAAATAGGGCTCCCGGTTTTCCGTTTAAACGGATTTTTACATATAAATACAGACGGAAAACAATTTTTCCTTTGTCTGTATTTATATGTAAAAACTGCAAAATACTAGAAAATGTTGCCGCGCTGCTGTGCTCGAATCCAGAGTTATCTCGCCATGCCCCCTTCCTGCTGCTGGAAATTCCTTCCCGGGCACACAGCTGCACCAGAGTACTTCACAGGTCTTTTGAAGACCATTTACTTGTTAGAGGCTTTATTGTTCTTTCACCCCATGCCGTAGCCTTCCCCAACGCCCCTGACTCCTCCTGTCCCAGGCCCCATACAGTGCACGTTTTAAACACTTCAATTCACAGTGCTGCAGCAGGAGAAAAATGATTATTGTCCCCCGTGACAATCTGCATGCCCATGATGTCGTCCATGATGGACCACTTCGGGGAAACTTGGAGAAAACGCATTAACCGAATGTTTAATCGAAACATTATTTTTAACAAACCCATCGCCATAAAATGAGCAGTTACATTTTTTCCTATACGATCACATAAGATTTCATAAACTGCTTCCATGTCGTTCTCGACATTTACTATGGATTAAAAATGTAATTTCATAATACAGCACTAATCGTTAATTCAGGGATTATTCTAAGATACGTCATTCTGTTTTTCACTTAGAAAATGCATGTCCCCTTATATCACCCTCTGGCAATGTCCACGGTAGCAGAGCAGGTTCAGGATGTCTAGTTTCACGGAGAGGAAGTCAACGTAGGTCAATATGTGTCTAGCTCCTAAATCAGTGAGTCGAGCAGAGGTAGTGGTATTTTTAGAAGCCCGATGGAGAATTAAGACTCCTTTGTAAGGTCAGGCGTTCTGCTCTCTCTAATCTACAAGCAATTTTAGCCGAGTTTTATGCCATGGTTTTTAGCAAGCGCTTGGCAGCTGTTTCAAGACCATCTGCAAGGGCCAAGTTGATTTTATTTTTATTACGTCCTCCTGCTTTTCCTCTTAAGGTGTTAGTGTGCATATGTCAATCCCCCACATTTGCGTGTTTTCCTGCTGTTCTAATTGTTTTTCTACTCACTAGTGAAGTCATGCTTCCGCTCGGAAAAATCTGTGTGCAACCTTAAAATCTGGTTCGAGTCCAGACTCCCCGCCTTGACTTTCATCCTCCCAAAGTTGATAAAACTCGTTGCATTGCCTTGTGTAATAGTAACACCAGTTATTTCAAAACTTCGAGGCGTGATTGATGAAGTGCTATATAGGTAACCCTAGGTTTGGCATGCAGCATTGCTTGTAACCTAAAACTGCACTATGATCTGACACGCTAGGGCACCTGTTAGTAATTTAAGCCTGTACACAGGCTTGTTATGTTAAATGACATGCACGTGTGTATAACATACGTTTGTACATAAGCTTGGTGTGTTAATTGAAATACAGCTGTTAGTAATGTAAGTCTGTCTGCAGTATTATGTGAAGGGACGCAGGGACATGCAGGGGTATCAGTGATGTTGGTCTGTAAACAGGCCTGTCATGTTACATGAACACTTTTGTTTTCATTTTAAAACTGGGGCTGACTAAACACAACCTATTTTTATTTATTTTTTTAACGCAAAATTTTCTAGCTGGCTTTAGATGGAAATACAGAAGCGCTGGCACATGTTTGCTCCTGATAAGTGCTTGTACTCTATCCTAAAGTGTTTTTATAGCAGAACTGAGAAGCACAGGTACTCCTTTTCAAATTACTCAGTACCGGACCATTTAAAGCACTGCTAAAGCCACAACAAATCGCTAGTTTATGTGAGCGCATTTGTGCATTGTCAATTTAAATAAAAGTGGAAAAATACTAGCTGTAGCGTAGTCTTTTGCTTGTGGCAAAAATAAATGTGGAAAAATGCAGAAAAAAATGCCCAAAAAATAAATATGGATAAATACAGACGGAAATGGCAAAAAATAAATACCATAAAACCGGGAGCCCTAATTAAAAATCACAGCCCCACCAATTAAGATATGGTTCCCTTTAGATATTTCAAATGGCAGTAGTTCGTACTCTCCCAGCTGAACTACTGTGATGGGGAGGCAGTTAAGGCATTCTTTAAACAAGATAGCTAGTCCTCCCACCCTTCCGCCCTTGCCTGTCTTGCCTTAATATTTTATACTCAGGGGGCATGGTGTTTGCAATGTCCAGGGAGTTGTTGTAATCCAGCCAGGTTTTGGTGATAAAAACCAGGTCGGGATCTGTCTCCTTAATGATGGCCCAGATCTCAAGAGTGTTTGGGTACCGACCTAGCATTAAAGTAGATGCAGTTAAGTCATTTGATCACTCACTTCTATCTGTGACTGATGGGACTGTGCTAGACTACACCATTTGCACGAAATGCAGGAAAAAGGCCCTTCTGTGTACCCTGGGGACGCTTCCATGCATGTTTGTTTGCAAGAAGCATGAGTGGCTAATGCTATGCGACTCTCTTGAATAGCGCAGAGGGCTCCTTGGGTCTTTCTTGGAAGGGGCAGGGGTCCTGGTCCTGGCCGGGCTTGCCTTGGGCGCGCCTTAGGCGACAGACTGACAGAAATGTAAATTTGTATGATTGCTTAATAAGCAAATCTTAATGTGGCTCCTGTCAGTACAGGCCTTAATTGATGGAATCTCAAATTTCCCCTTTTAATGGAAACCTATAAAGGTACAATTATTTACTTGTGCCTACTACCACCCCTGGGGTGTAGGCCATCAACCAGGACTTCCAGCTATCTGTCCAAGCTTTTCTTTCAATCTGGCTCCAGGTGAAACCCAACTCCTTGCAATCAGCCTCTAGGCCTCAGCACCATGTTTCTTGGCCTTCATATTTTCCTTTTCACTTAAGTGCTCCAGGTCAGGGCTTGCCTGTTGCCTGATGGTGTTTGATGCGGTCTTGTGAAGGGTGACTTATCCAGCCCCAGCATCTTTTCATGAGTAGGCAGTCGGAAGTCTACTGCCATAGGTCATTGTTGCTGGTGGTGTTTGGCCAGCGGATTTGGAGGATGATACTCTGGCAGGTGTTAAAGTTCTGGACTTTGTTGGTTGTGGTCACTGTCCTCAATGGTACACTTGCTGTCTTACTAACAACAAGCCTTTAGAAAGCACTGTGAACCTTCACGCAGCCTTTGCCTCATTTTGTGCCAGCCTATTTATAGTGTGCAACTTCATACGGTGATGCACTTTTTTTTTTTTTTTTTTTTTTTAACTGGCACATTCACTGTTACAGTGCTGAACCCTCTTGGCATTATAATTACATGTCACTATTTCCCAGTGCAGACTAGGATCCACCGCTGAAGTGATCGCATTAACCACCTGAGCTTTCCTACCAGAAAAATGCTTTCCCAAAAATGAAATTTGAATTTTTCGTTCAAGGTGTGAGCATTATATTATGTACAGTTAACTGCAGATGAAATGTCAGTCAGTGGACCTGTGGTTTGGGCAACCCCCTGGGGGTCTCTGTAACCTACTCTGGGGGCCATGGCTGTTTATAACATTAAATAAATTTATAAAGTGCATATAAATGAAAAAGTAAAATTGAAAAAGTTAATGTTATGTAAAAGGTTAAACTGGAGGATAAAAATTCAGTTGGCTTCCTCAGATTGGTTTGTGGGAGTGGTAGAAGTGCATTAAACAATATAGTATGGATGAGTGGCCTTAATTGAATTTAGAAAAGCTCCAACCTTCCCAATAAAATTGAAGTTTTTATTTGTGAACATAAATATTTAATTATTTGTATTTTAATGCGAATTTGTTTTGCGGTTCAAATCGCCAAAATGCTTAGGCCAAGGTCTCCGGCCTCCATAATAAAGTGAAGGTCCACAGAAGTAAAAAGGTTAAAGACCACTGTTCTATATAAAAACCTTTTACTTAATCCCCCAAATGTTTTATTTTTTTATTTTTTTATTACTAGACTATGCGTTAATTGCGCTCGGAAAATGTTCTTATTTTATGAAGTGATAGGACTTGAATTCTAAAGTATAATCTCTTGCAGGATGTAAGTGATTTGGGATATTTGGTTTCTCTAAAGATATAGATTTCCTTGAAGGGCAGGGCATTGATTGTCTGGCGCATGGCATGGACATTGTCAATGCACCACTCTGTAGTCGCTAGGTTTGTCATCGTGGCAGCCTTGAATCCCAGTGGTCCGACCTGCAGCAGGGTCACAGAGCTGAGAGTGATGAGAACCCCGACGGGCGGTCAGAATATCGCCTCTGGCGGTCGCTGCTGAATGTCGTGTTCTGACACAGTTCTGATGCCACCCAGAGGTCGGTTCACCCTAAATCAGGAGTGTTTGTGCTTACTAGGATCGATGAAGGAGTAGCTGGCTGTGCCACCGTGCAAACCGTGGTGGTGTGCTGCGGCAACGTTAACCCTGACTCTTTGTTTTGTACAGAGGTGAATAAGAAGGAGGTGGTGGAAGCGGTTACTGTGGTGGAGACACCACCCATGGTCATAGTTGGAATCGTGGGCTACGTTCAGACCCCCCGAGGCCTGCGCGCCCTGAAGACCGTCTTCGCTGAGCACATCAGCGATGAATGCAAGAGGCGCTTCTACAAGAACTGGTGAGCTCGCATGCCGTTTAATATTTTAAACGGGGTAGATCGGTGTAAATATACAAAGGGTTCGCACTGTAGAACAGGAATGAGTTAGTTTGCTATGTGCAGAGTAGAGTGGTGGTACTTTCCAACAATGTTACTGTAAGAATAGCTGGCGTTTCTAGCACCCAGTTCCTTGCTTTAAGTTCTACACCTCTCCCCACCAACTATTTAATATAAAATATTCAAGTTTTTTCCTATACTGTTTGAAGCAAGTGAGTGTTTTAAGAGCCCTTAAGGGAGACTTGCAGCTAATATTTCTACTGTTATGATTCGTGTCGGCAGCACCGGTTGAGGCCAAGGTCATGTACAGTACACCACTCAGGCCATGGAGAGGGTTGGCTCCTTCCGGCAGTCATTGATCATTACCTAATTATTCTCATAGATCTAGTGGCACGAGGCACCGGGCCTAAATTCTTAGTCCTGGATTACATCCACATGGGGATCATGTATTAATATATCGAGTATTGAAAGATCATCCCTTCAAACTAAGCTTAACTTGTAGCTTGTTAGTTATCCACATGACGCCTGTATTTACCTGGCACTCAAGTAAACATTGGTCTGTTTGATCTGCTGATGTGTACCAGTGCGAAGTTGTGAGGTGTGAAATTTCCCGCCTTATTAGCTGTTGCAGCAAACTGCAAAACTCCTAATTCAGTAGGTTGTTTGTGTGCGCATTTGTAGTCGGTCCTATAATCCAATGCTTCTAAATTTGCCACAAAGGTAATTGGAGGCGTTGGTGAGGCGAATTTGCATCTAGGCGTAGGATTCGTGGGGGGGCGGGGGCTTTAACCCACAGACATGGATTTGCTAGTCCTTGGCATGCTCCACCGGAGCAGCAGGATAGGGAATGTAAGCTAGCTGCATGCTGTTGTGTTGGTGTTTGCCACTGGTTTTGTTGCACCTGTTTTGATGTCTCTGGGATGATGGCAGCTCCGCTCAGCTCCGGCCGCCATGGTCGGTGCCTGATGAGCTCCAGGCTCCGCTTGCCAGTGGAAAAGCTCCTTGGAAGCTGGCAATGAGCCGAAGCCTCAAGCTGGCAGACAACTCCTTCCGCTCGCTGGTGCGATGAAGGGTTGTGCCAATACTGTTGCTCTGCTCCCACAAGGTACAAGTCCAAGAAGAAGGCGTTTACCAAGTACTGCAAGAAGTGGCAGGACGATGAGGGCAAGAAGCAGCTTGAGAAGGACTTCACCAGCATGAAGAAGTACTGCCAGGTCATCCGGGTGCTTGCGCACACGCAGGTAAGGTGCTCGCACGTCATATGGTTTCTATTGACCTGTATCGCTGTCCCCCTGCTCTTACATCCCAGGACTGGGCTCGCATGTCTCAGCCCTTTCAGCGTCCACGAATACCGGGGCCGGCCTCCCTGTCCTATTGACCTGCAGCTCTGTATTAATACTTGGAGTTTGTCTGCCCTGGGACTAGGAGTTGTGCCGTAGGGTGCGCTGTGCCATTAACTCCTAGATAACCGAGTTAGTGTGATGAGAATATATCGACGGGCGGACATAAGATACCGCCTCTGGCGGTGGCTGCTGAATGTCGATGACTGACTACTCGGTTACCTCTTATGGAAAAACGGTGTCGCTTGGTAATTGGTTTCACTCTTTAATTTATAGAAACTTATCTAAGCTCATGTCTGATCTGAAGGCCTGCGGGGTGGGTCGCTGCCCTTTGAGGGAATTACTGGGTGGGTGTAGGTTCCGACCCTAGCTTGAGTTGGGCAGAAAGGACCTGATCTGACGGCGGGTAACCTTCATCCCTTGTCTCTTCCACAGATGCGCCTGCTACCTCTGCGCCAGAAGAAGTCTCACCTCATGGAAATCCAGGTGAACGGGGGCACGGTGCCCGAGAAGGTGGACTGGGCCCGCGAGAAGCTGGAGCAGCAGGTGGCCGTAGGTGGCGTCTTCGGGCAGGATGAGATGATTGACGTCATCGGAGTCACCAAGGGCCATGGGTACAAAGGTGAGACTGGCACCGAGCCACATCCAGGGGGCGTTCTGTGATGAAGCCATGGAATACACGCTGGGCACAGCGTCCGACTCTGATGAGGAACTGTTCCATGCTGCCTTCCTTCTGAGAACCCCCGAGCTTGTGCACGCTGCCCTGGATGGGCTGTCCTCCGAGTGTGCTGTGTAGACAGTTTACTAGTTTTCTGACTATAAGGGGAGGAGCTGGGGTTGTCAATATGGGGTGTAGAGAAGTAAGTCTAGCGCTTGGGGCCAGATGAGGACGGGGTGTAGTATACTTTCTGGAAGTTGTGTTGCTGGGATTGTTTTTTTTTATGGTGTGCAGTATTCGAGTGGGATAGTGGTGGTTTCGTTGAAATGCAGAATATTTATTTGAACTTGGACTTTATTGTCCAACATCACTAGTGGAATGGGGCCGAGAAGTACATCTTGCTGGTCTAGAAGGGTTCTGTGTAGAAATCGCCCCAACTGGAGAGTTAAGGTGGTCGCCAGAGAAGAGCAGAACACCAGTCATGCTTTTGGGGATTAACTTCTGCCGTGTTCTTTAGATAACTATTTTGCTCTTGTCCCCAGGTGTAACTAGCAGATGGCACACCAAGAAGCTGCCCCGCAAGACCCACAGAGGTCTGCGAAAGGTGGCCTGTATTGGAGCTTGGCATCCAGCCCGCGTGGCTTTCTCCGTGGCCCGTGCAGGTCAGAAAGGCTACCACCATCGCACAGAAGTCAACAAGAAGGTACGCAGGGCCCAGTGTGTGCGTCAGTTTGTCAACTCCTAGGGGGTACCCATAAGCATTAAAATTGTCACTAAAACGACTCCGATCTCACCGAGAAGCACTCACTCAGTCTATCCGTGTATTCAGCCTTTCATCGCACTATTTATTGTTTAGACAGGTTCACCATGTGTCTGCACCAGCCAGCCGTCCTTTCCTTTCTAGAAATCAGTTATGACCCATTTGTCCACTTAGTTTTTACCTCACCCGCTACCCATATTTGATTCTTTTTCCCGGTTTTCATCATTTCTTGATCTCCTTTACTGCTTTAGGCTATCTTGCCACCATTGTCCTCCAGCACTCATACTTTCTCTGGTATTCTTCTACAGTTCTATTTTTGGTCTTCTGCAGAATTCCCTCCCGCCCCCTCCATTGTAGCTGCTAAAAGGAGGGTGGTAGTGCACAAGCCAACCTACTTTAAAAAACCTGATGCTGATGCCATACCCAGTGTTAAGGATGAAATGTTCTCTTTAGAAGGCAGAATTTTTTTGTTTTCCTTAATCATCAACATTGTGCGAGTCCTCAAAGTTCTTAGATTGGCTAGCGGTGCTGTTCTCAGTGTACAGCCGAATGAGGCGTCTTCGTTTCAGTTAGACAGTGTATTGACCTTGCTCCCCCTTTCTGCCTTCAGATCTACAAGATTGGTCAAGGCTTCCACACCAAGGACGGCAAGGTGATCAAGAACAACGCGTCTACGGACTACGACCTGTCGAGACAAGAGCATCAACCCCTGGTGAGTGAGCACAGGCTTTGCTGTTCACACTAGTCAAAGGTGTCGCCTCCGTATCAATCCATGCATCTCAACGCAGCCTCACCAGACACCAGTGTCTTTACGGAATCCTTGGGTCAGGGTGTGAAGGACCAACCCTGTTGATGCTGCAAAGCCAAAGTAATGGTCAAAAGCACAGTCCATTAGTTGGAACGTACCAGCTTAGTAAAAAAGTATGTAGCAGTAATGGCTGATCTGTAGGTATAGGCATGAACCCATAGTGTCGGTCTTCATGCCTTGTCCTTCCGTTAGGGATCCCAGCTTCACCCATTTTGCAGTTGAATTGCGTTCTGCAGTCCTCCTTGGCTAGCTCAGCATTTGTACTAGCCCCCTTGTCTAGGTTGCATTTCTGTGCCCAACCATGCCTTCTGTGATGAAGCAGTGGAACACGCACTGGGCACAGTGCCTGAATTCACATGACGAGTGTTTCCATGCTGCCTTCCTTCTGAGAAGCGCCCCTCTGCTGTTGGATGTACGATGCGGTGTTGCATGCCAAATTCTGGGCTCTGGTGTTTGCTGGGAGTGTTGACATTCAGTGGTGGTACTTTTTGACTAAACTTTTCCCTCTTTTGTTCTCACACAGGGTGGCTTCGTTCACTATGGAGAGGTAACAAATGACTTTGTTATGCTGAAGGGCTGTGTTATCGGGACCAAAAAGCGAGTGTTAACCTTGCGAAAGGTGAGGTTCAGTTTTTGGGGAAGTGATCTAGTAAGATAAGCTAATGTTTAATGCCTTGAAGCTATCCAGACTCAATCTGCTTTGCTCTACTGAACTTTCTTGTCTACCCACAGTCCCTCCTGGTGCAGAGCAGCCGGCGTGCCTTGGAGAAGATTGATCTCAAGTTTACTGACACCACCTCCAAGTTTGGTCATGGTCGTTTCCAGACAGTAGAGGAAAAGAAGGCTTTTATGGTAAGTGACTGGTATTTGTGATTTCCTCCTAAAGGGCTGGACAGTGATAGTGTGACTGAACGATTGACCGTTCTAAAACTCTGAAGTTGGGTGTAAAGAGGTTTGGAGCCTTCAGTGTAAATAGTTTAATTACCAGATTAAATATTGGCGTGCAGTCTTTTTCCCTTCTGGTGCATAAGGTTGTTGGATAGGCAGGTGGTCAGTACCTTCAAGTTTTAAGCTGTAGTAGGCAGTTGATGTGCCTATAGCACTTGAGGTTTGTGGCTGAGAATGCCTTCGAGCAGGCTAGTAACTACACCAATCACATTGTAACCCAATGTTTTCTTTACAGGGACCACTGAAAAAGGACCGCATCACCAAAGAGAGACTGCATAATTCATTGGACAGTCTGGACCAACAGTTGTTGCTCTGCAATATGCCTACGTTGTTAATAAAAAATATTTTTGGAGATTGTTGTTGGCGAGTTATTTGTGGGATTGGTTACTTTTTCAAGGAATGGCATACTTTGGTTGAAAGTACCACTTGCCTTATCCAGTTACCTGTTGAATTGTCAGGATGTCTTCATCCCGAAGTCTTGTTCAGTGTCTGCATTTTCCACAAGGCAGTTAAAGACCGCAGTGCACCTTTCTGCCAAGGCCTGTGTGGGACCCCCCCCAGATTTAGCAGCTTGTCAGTTTGGGCATTAGGATGCAGCCCTGCCACCTGTGATCCGCTGCATACTGCCACGAGCCTCTATACCAACACTAACTGGGAAGTGTTCATGAGAACACAGTTTGTGGTTTTTTTCTCTTTTTTCTCTCTCATGAACACTGCAAGCGCTGTTCCTGGATGTGCTTGCTTTCAGTGTTGCACAGTGCTTCTTTGTGCTACATAAAATCGTAACAGTGATCAGGATTTTGGCTTCCATTGGTGCAGTGGCACCAGGGCCTAGAGCCGCCACTCAACCCTGTTTGCTGTATGTTTCGATTCACAGTTACTGTGTCAATTTTTTTGTTCGTCCTTAATCACTGGTTGTGCCACCCTGGGTGTGACCCAGGTAAAATGGCATCCTGGTCTGCCATTGCACATTGTAAGAGCAGTTTTAAACAGCTAGTCCGACTTTGCCATTTAAAGCAATGGCAAAGCCAAACCTTCCCCCTACAATATGGGCAAGACATCCCTATGGCAGGCCTACCACTGAGAAGGACTTCGAAGCACGTTGGCCTTGTGACCAGGACCGCCACACCCCCTTTGTGAACTGAAGTGTAGCTGCGTGAAGACACCCCATTCTCCTGTCTTTTGCATCTGCGTATCCTTGAGCATCTTCAGCATTCTTCATAACTTGCTGATCAGGACCACTTGCATGGGAATCAATTTCAAACGGGATAAAGTTCCTGGAGAAGGCTTCACCTGTATAGGTAACTGTTTTTTGAGGACCTTGCTTGTTTCTCAGTGTGGCTCCTTACTGGAGTTGATCACCTAAAGTGACTGCATACAATCAGCGTAGGTTTTGGTGGAAAGTTTCTCAGGGCAAATCTGTTGGATTTGCCAATGCTTGTTTGCAGTTGAGATGCTTTGGTTTAGTGTTACCTTGTATATTCTCTCCCTGGAATTGTCTGGATTTTATTCATTGTGTTGTCTAAAATACATACAAATTGTGGTCTGATTTGGTGCCTTGTTGATTCTTTATTTCTGCTGTTTAAATGCTTTATTTGCTCCTTTGGGTAAGCCTTGCGCAGTGTCACCGCTACGTAGTGCTAAGCTGAAGGTTTGACCAGCAAACCTACTGGCCCTAAAGGGGTTGGTAAGTCAGACCCTCCAGCATTTCGCGATTCACGAAAAAATCGCGAAATCAGCTGGCTAGCGCGATGGCCGCTATATTTACAATTATTGCCGCGATATTTACAAAAGTGTCAGCAAAACGAACAATGGCTTTCATTGGCTGTGGGCGCACGCCACTACGTGCCGCCATCCAATACCTGCTTCCTCCTGGCCAAGATCCAAGCCTTTAGCTATCACAGAGTTCAAGCAACACAGGTCTCGAGGAGCAGCGTGCTTTCTCATTCAGCTCTGGGATTGTGCTTTTCTCTGTAGGTACTGTACAGTGAACAGTTTAAAAAATGGTAAACGCGCGAAGTAAGGCTTTTTATGTTATGCATCTAGCTGTTCTGCTTGTGGTTTGGAATTACTCTATGAATCTAGCTTGCAATTCTGAACTGGTAGACGAGGAAGGAGTAATATTATCGAAGCACTGCTTGGCACTGTACTTTACTTCAATCTGCAAAGCAGAGTTGAGACAGGCTTTACAAGCTTCTTTAAAATTAAAATATGCTGGGTCACCGCAAGTACTGATCTCAAATACAGTGTTTTAAAGGTAGACTTCTAAGCAGCGCCATGTTGAGAAGTCGGCTCGGCAAAAACAGAAGGAATGCATGGTTCCATTACAATAGGCGACCCCCCCCTAGCGGAAATGAAAAAAATGGTTCTCTTATGGTTATTCAGAAGAGAGCGCGATGTTTGAATAGTTGGAGCTCCATGCATGAGGTTGAGAGTTCGAGTATGCAAGACGTCCAAGCATGTCAGGCTGACCCGGTGCCTCCCGTGCATTACATGCTTGCTAGATCATATAATGGATCAGTGCTCGATTTCTGAATTGTAGGAATTGTGGTTCTACTGGTCCATTTACATGTTTTACAGCCCATGACTTCACAGGAAGTGATATCACAAGTGACATCAGATCTTCAGACCTCACACAGGTTGAGCAGGTCTATCAAAATCACATTTAAGCGCATTTGGAGATTTTGCGTTGGGTTTGTGCCAAAAAAGTGACATAACCCTGACACAATCTAGGCCTCAACTTGTACATTTTTTTTTTTTTAAACTCTGCAACAATGAAATTGGCAACAAGAGAGAAATGTGGTAGTAAATCTGTTCTGTTCAATTGGTTGCAAAGTCTGGATCTTAAATTATCTTTGGGGTTAACACACCTGCTGCAGAGGTCTTTGTGTGCCCAGTGGATCCCAGGAAGAATAATAATAAACTCTGGACGTTAACCCCTTCGGCGCTGCACAAATTCTCCCGCTGTGCGGGAGAATTAATGAGTGGGCGTGTTTAGGACGCTCCCCGGCCGTCCTCTGCACACGCCACCGTGACGTCAGATGGCCAGGGGCCGTCCTGAGCACTGAAGAGGGTTAACACATTTGGTGGCGATCTTTGTTTGTCTAACTGCTGAATAATGCTCCTGCTGTTGCAAGATCAACGTTTTTCATGATAAAATAGGGCAGAGGATTATTATGCCTTCTGCAAAGTATGTGAATCAGGTTACAAAGGCACTAGGCTAGTGTCCTTCCATTTCTGGTACTTTGCTGCACTTGTCAAGACCTTAGAGTTTCTAATTGCTCAAATGGGGGGTAATTTCTGATATTTATCTGTTTCTCTAGACTTCATTGCTTGATTTTGTTCAGAGAAAGTGTCAGTCATAGTCGTTGAATGTCACTATATTTACACTGAATTTATGAAAATGTCACACATAAGCAGTCTGAAACCCTGGCAGCTATGTACCCAACAGCAGCGCTTCAGAACTGCTGGGGATATTTTAAGGTCCCTTTGAGACCATTGGGTTTCAGAAAGAGAGGATAGTTTTTTTAGGTCTCGCGACTAGCGCTGCGTGCACTGCTCGCGCACTGGGGACCTCTTATACGGGCTTTAAGCTAACTACACGCTCGTGCGTGTC
>CAWUFW010027256.1:0-27976 GCA_963921515.1 Calotriton arnoldi | reverse complement strand
AAGTGTGGCCACTACCTGTGGGGGTCATGTTTGTTTTGCTGTGGTGTACACATGATACTCCAGGTGATGCCAGTGTCCATGTGGCATTACAGGGTCCCTGGGAATGTGCCTGTCGTTGAGCTGTGGTGCCTGGGGCACATCTGTCCTCACATGTCACTGTGGGGGTGACTGTGACACAGCATCATGATATCCAATGGGCCAACCTGGGACAAATTGATGCCACCTGTAGGACCGTGTTGACAGATGTTGGCCATGTATGTACCATACATGTCGTTCCGGTACTGCACACTTCATGTAGTTGTGCCTCATGATGATGTATGTTGGGATCTTGAGTGTGTTCAATGCCGCATATGTGGGGTGACTGACGATCTTGCTTACCTCTCCTCTGCACTGCAGGGCTCCTGCTGTCCATCGGCCATTCCCAGACCTGGCAACGATGGTGGAACGGGACAGCATCCGACGGTACCGCTTCACCAGGCAGCTGATTGAGGATTTGGCAGTGCAGTTGTCCCCACATTTGCAGCCTGGCCGGCCGTATCCTACAGCGCTGACCCCCAAGGTGAAGGTGATGGCAGCCCTACACTTCTTTGCCACCGGTACCTTCCAACATACTGTGGCGTCTGCTGGTGGGATGTCACAGACCATGTTCAGCCGTGTGCTCCGCGATGTTTTGGCGGCAATGTTGCTCTTCCTGAACCGGTACATCTATTTCCCTAGACTGCGACGACTCACTGACGTGAAGAGTGACTTTTATGCCCTGGGGAGGATGCCGCATGTCATTGGCTCCATTGATGGGACACATGTGGCTTTGGTACCACCACAGGCCCAGGAGCAGGCCTACAGGAACCGCAAGCACTACCACTCGGTCAATGCACTGGTGGTGTGTCTTGCAGACATGACCATCACACACGTGTGTGCCCGTTTCCCTGGTTCAGCACACGATGCCTTTGTGATGAGGAGTAGTCGCATCCCCAGGTTGATGGCACAGATGCAGAACCAGCGTGCCTGGCTTGTCGGTGTGTACTGACTTTGTGCCATTGTGTGTGATCTGATCTGTAGTATTCCGCCCACTTTTCCAAGTCAGCTGATGTGCACTTGTCTGTCCGTAGGTGACTCTGGATACCCCAACATGCCGTGGTTGCTGACACCCCTCAGGAACCCTGTGACACCTGCCCAGATGCGCTACAATGAGGCACATGGTCGGACCAGGAGAGTGATTGAGCGGACCTTTGGTCTCCTGAAGAGCCGCTTCCGCTGCCTGGACAAGACCGGAGGGTCCCTCCCATATGCCCCTGCGAAAGTGTGCAAGATTATCATCGTCTGCTGCATGCTACACAACCTGGCAGTGCGGAAGGAGTTGCCTCTCATCCAGGATGACGATGACCAACATCCGCCACCTGTGGAGGATCCTGGCCTGGACCACGATGCCAGTGACGATGATGATGATGATGATGGTGATGGTGATGTCCGCACACAGCTCATCACCAACTTCTTTAGCTGAATGTGAGTATCCTGAGGTGTCATGTGAATGATGTGAGTTGGCATGATGTGTGGGTGGTGCTCTGGTGCTGTTGGAGTGTGTCCATGGGCTACTTGACAGGATGAGTGTTGCGATGTGTGGTGACAGGTGGGCTGTACTCCCCAACAGTGTTGACATGCTAACTTGGTTCTGGGTGGGTATCTTGTAACATGTATTGTGCATGAGTTTTGCTGATCTGTCCTGTACTGCATTGCTTTTGACTGTGTGTCATTTCTGTCCTTCACAGGGTACTTTCAGATTCGTTTGGTCAACTGTGTCCACCGACGACGTGATTGCACATCCAGGCTGGTAGCTGTTGTGTCCCTACAGGTGATGTGCGCCACACCCATGGACTTCCTTCCGTCTACAGTTGTTGACTGTGTGCCCGCTACCAGGTGGGGTTACCTTGCATCTGTAGTGGTTACGGCATGTTGCTACTGTGTAATAAACCTGTGCTTCACTTAGTGATGTGCGTTGTCTGTGGTCACACATTTGACTGCCATTTGCTCACTGCACCTGTGGGCTACTTGACTACAACTGGGAATGGGTGTGGTGTCTGTGCATTGCACCGTCTTCCCTGGCAACATCAGTGTAGGCAATGAGTCAGATGGCCTAGGTGTGTATGTGTTGTGTACCCCTGGTGGTGTGTCTCCCTCATATGTGTCACGTTGCCTGTACTCACATGCCTGTGTTGTCCTTGCTGTTGCAGTTCGCATACACAGTGTAATTTTGCAGTTCATCATCCCCATAACAGCACCCACGTTGGAATCACGACAGAGGCAAGTATGGTGTATTAGTGTGTTTATTGTGATACATCTGTGTTAATAGTTCATAGTATGGGTTGTGCTGTACATGAATCTTGCAATCCCAAGTTCCTAGGTGAATTGAAAGTCCAGGTAGACAGGATCCCCAGTATCGGGGCCACAGTTGTCTGACACATTGTTCCAACTTGTACTCCCCATGCAATGTGTGGGAGTAGTGTTGCCATCAACAGGGTGAACAGTCTGTGCACAAAGGCGAAAATCCAGAACAGGTTCAGGCTTCCTGGGAGTTGCGCTTGGCCATCAGCCTCTCACTTTCCCCTCCTCGGACGACCCCTCTTCTTGGGGGGGCCCTCAAGTGCAGGCTGCTGCGGTGCAGGGGACTCTCCGCCAGAGTCCTCCTCCCTCCCTGTGGCAGTTGCAGTTTGTTCTGTACCAGATGTTGTTGGCACACAGGGAGGTGTGGACTGGTTGCTGTTCATCTGGCGGAGGCATTGTAAAATGTCCCTGTGCACCGCCGTCATCTCATGTAGTACATCCCACTTGGACTCCACGCGGGACATGTGGGAGTCCACACGTGACATGTGTGACTCCACGTGGGACATGTGGGAGTCCAAGCGGGCATGATGGGCAGCCTGCTGCTGTTTGATGTCTCTGAGGAGCCCCACTACCTGGCTGAGCTCTCCGGTGCTGGACTGGTACGCATCAGCTATGCGTACCAGTTGTGGGTCTTCATGCACACCAGCAACGTCTGCAAGCAGCGACCTCTGTCTCCCACCCCTCCCACCACCCCTGCTGACATGTGCAGTGTGTGCAGTTGCACGCACAGATGACCCTGGTCCACCTTGGGGGTTGGTGGTGGTGGTGGTGTCCATGGCCCCAGGTTGGTCCAGGGTCACTGCGCTGGTGTTGCTCCTTATTCCGTCCATGTCGGCAGGGATGGTATTCGTGGTGACAGTCGTTGGAGGGGTGGGTGCAGGGGGTGCAGCTGGTGGACCTGCTGGTGCTGCAGCTGGTGGTCCTGCTGGTGCAGCATGTTGACTTGCACCGGATGTGCCAGGTTGTTCATCGTCCGAGGAGGACAGAGGCTGTACGACGCCAGTGAGCTCGGCATCCTCTTGAGCCTGGGACTGGGACTCCTCAGCGTCTGCTGCTGTGTCCCTATCATCACCTGTTTTTGGGAGACACAAACAATGTATGTCATGTTTCTGCAGGCATCAGTGGTTGACACACCTGACAGTTGTGACTGTGCCTCGGGGTGCGGGCCTGTACATTGTATTGTCCTAAGTCGTCACAGTCAGGGGTTGATATTGGTGTGGCACATTGTCCTGCATTATTTGGGCATTTCTATGTATTCTCTGGGGTGTGAACATGGTCTGCATTGATTGTGTTTGGTTGACAGCCAGACCTCCTTCCCACCCACCCACCCAGCCAGTCAGTTATCCCACCATGGAACGTGCTTGCATTGCAGGGAGTGTAAGTTGTCTCTCAGGATGTCAGTCAGTGGTGTCCTGCTGTTTGTTGGTGCACAGTTGGCAGCAGGGCCTTGTGCTCCCCACAGCAGTAGCCAGTGACAGCCATCTTGTGAGTCCTTCTCCACTCCCTGTGATGTGAGCATGGTTCAGGGTGGTGTTGATGGGACAGTTGTGAGGGTGAGCTATGTCTGTGACTACGACTCCCATCATGCTATTGCCTCCACCCCCTTCCCAGCATGCCCATGCTTCCTTCCTTTTGACTCTGCTTCCCTGTGGGGTGGGCTGGCTGTGCTGACAGGATGGCTGGGAGTGTTGTCCTGGCAGTTGTTTGGCTAAGAGTCCCAGGAGTGTCCCTGTGCTTCACGCAACATAACCCAGGGTGGTGGTGCTTTGTGGGATCTTGTGTTAGGATGGAGGGCATTGCATTCTACCAGGTGGGTACTGTGGAGTTTGTGTTGGGGGGGGTGAGGGGAGGTGCTGGTGACTATAGTCAGTGCTGCAAGTCCCCCTTCCCACCCAGCCAGCCAGATATCCCACCATGGAACGTGCTTGCATTGCAGGGAGTGTAAGTTGTCTCTCAGGATGTCAGTCAGTGGTGTCCTGCTGTTTGTTGGTGCACAGTTGGCAGCAGGGCCTTGTGCTCCCCACAGCAGTAGCCAGTGACAGCCATCTTGTGAGTCCTTCTCCACTCCCTGTGATGTGAGCATGGTTCAGGGTGGTGTTGATGGGACAGTTGTGGGGGGGGGGCAATATGTGTGTGTGACTACGACTCCCATCATGCTATTGCCTCCACCCCCCTTCCCAGCATGCCCATGCTTCCTTCCTTTTGACTCTGCTTCCCTGTGGGGTGGGCTGGCTGTGCTGACAGGATGGCTGGGAGTGTTGTCCTGGCAGTTGTTTGGCTAAGAGTCCCAGGAGTGTCCCTGTGCTTCACGCAACATAACCCAGGGTGGTGGTGCTTTGTGGGATCTTGTGTTAGGATGGAGGGCATTGCATTCTACCAGGTGGGTACTGTGGAGTTTGTGTTGGGGGGGGTGAGGGGAGGTGCTGGTGACTATAGTCAGTGCTGCAAGTCCCCCTTCCCACCCAGCCAGCCAGATATCCCACCATGGAACGTGCTTGCATTGCAGGGAGTGTAAGTTGTCTCTCAGGATGTCAGTCAGTGGTGTCCTGCTGTTTGTTGGTGCACAGTTGGCAGCAGGGCCTTGTGCTCCCCACAGCAGTAGCCAGTGTCAGCCATCTTGTGAGTCCTTCTCCACTCCCTGTGATGTGAGCATGGTTCAGGGTGGTGTTGATGGGACAGTTGTGGGGGGGCAATATGTGTGACTGCGACTCCCATGATGCTATTGGCTACACTGACTTGGCCAGCATACACAGAATTCCTTCCTTTGAGTGGTCTTCACTGTGTGTTGGTGTTGTTGTGGTGGCTACATGTGTGGATGTGTGTGTTAGTTCTATTTGTGCCACTGCCTAGCTGTAGTTGTGGTTGTGTTTGTACATGTGTTGGCACAGTTGGATGTGACTTTTTTGATGGCATGTGTTGTGTTTATCTGACTGACATACACATTTTGGGATGATTCTGTTCTAGTTGCTGTGTAATTGCTATGAGTGCATGGTTTGACTCTCCCCTTGACAGTGATGTGTGTGTTTTGTGGCAGTTTATTGTGTACATTTGTTGTGTACTCACCAGGCTCTGGGATGTCCTCTAGTCCATATACGCTCACTGGCGGAAGGATGGCCCGCACCTTCTCCTCCCAGGGCCTGAGGTATATTGGCTTGGCAGGAGGGCCACTGCCGGTGTGTTGGCTGTTGATGTAGTCTTTCTTGAGCATGTCCCGTACCCTCCTGCGCACGTCATACCACCTGTTCTGGATGTCCGTCTTTGTGCGCCGACATGGTGATTGGGCGTTCACCCTGTTGATGATCCTCTCCCACATCTTGGTTTTCTGCGACATGGGGGTCTGTTGGACCAGAGTGCCAAACAGCTGTGGCTCCACCCTGAGGATCTCGTCTACCATGACTTCCAATTCACTATCTAGGAACTTGGGATTCTTCTTGGGGGGCATGGTGATGGGTGGTGATGGTGGGTTATGTGTGTGTTGGTGTGCAGGTGAGGGTGTGTGGGTGTGTGTTGTGCTGGGTGTATGTGAGGTAGGTATTTGTTGGTGTGTTGATGGTGTGTGTCTTGTGTGAGGGATGAGCTGTGGGTGTGTGGTTGCTTTCTCTTGGGTGCTGGCAGTGAAATGGCATTTGCAAAGGCTCATGGTAGTGATTTGTGTCCTTTATATAGGTGGAGTTGTGGGTGTGTCTTTGTTCTCTGTCCCCACCCCCCAGTATTTATTGGCTTGGTAATTGCTTGTTTGGCCTTTTTTTGGTTGATTTTTCCTTTGTGCTGTTTGTGTATGTTGGAAACGTTCTTGTGACCGAGTCGGACCCTGCATTGGTCTCGTACGGTGTTTTCCGAGTTGTTCACGCTGTGTTTGTGCAGTTTTCTATGCTGCGTACGCGTCGGTCGCGGTGTATTGTGTTGCTTCGGCTCGGTTTTGTATGCGTGTCGGTCGTACGGCTTGTCCTCCGTCCGACTCGGTCGTGTTTTTCACGCCTTGCATCGTACTTTGCGGTTTGGAGTTGGCGGGTACGATTCGGTCGGATTTGTTCCGGGTGCGTGTCGGTCGGTTGGATTCGCGTGTTTTCCGGCCGGATTGCTATTTTCCGAGCGGCTCGGTCGGTCGGCTTGGTTTCCTAACGTGTCGGTCGGATTTATCGCGGCTTGCATCGTACTTGGCGTGTCGGGCGCCACTGGTACGTGTCGGTCGGTAATTTTTCCGGCTCCGTGTCGGTCGGTGCTTTTTCCGGCCCGAATCGGAATCGACCCCTAAGTGTAGCCAGAGTTTAGGAGGCTTTTTAAGGTGAGTCCTCCTAGAACGCTTCACACATTTTTAGGCCTTGCCTCTGAAAATGTGCTTCTATAGTGAGAAAATGTACGTTAATGTTTGATGGTTGTGAGAAAGCGGGTTGTCACCTATAAAACCTCAAGTTCTTTTGCATCTGATCCTTCAGTTTTTTATATCTACTGTGATTAAGCCCTGCTAACTGCTCTGCCTTGATATCTGAGAACCAAGGGCAAAAATGGGCGCTTGTTTTCCAGTTTTGGGGTCTGCATTCTGGATGAACCAGGACAAAAAATTGAAAAACCTTAGGGGCATATCTACAAGGGCTGGCGATAATTATCGCTCAGCGCTCTTAGCGTGAGGATAATTATCGCCGGCCAACTCTGAATTTTATCGCGGAGATAGCGTGCTATCAGCAACGCTTATCTCCAAAGCGATAAAATTCAGAGCGCAAGCTGCCAACTGTGCGATTATCGCTGGAAACCCAGCTATAATCGCACAACTTTTGGCGATAGCGTGCTGATAGGGCCACACATACTTAGCCATGATATCCACCTTCCATAGGATATCATGGCTAAGTCGGTTTCAAAGCAGGCGTAAGGAAAGTAGCGATAACAGAGGTTATCGCTACTTTTCTTGTCGATATGATTCTTAGCGTCAGGCTTGATAATAGGAGAAATGTCGCTAGCGACATTTCTCCCGTTATTCTGGGAGGAACGCCCACTTTGCATCTCATTAGAGATGCAAAGCTGGGCGATAAGAGGAAGGGCGAAAAGCATGGATTCACGCGTTAGCGTGTCCTTGCTAATAGGGCGTTAAAATTATCGCCGCTTTTCGTCTGAAAACGGACGCTAAAGCGGCGATAATTTTATCGCCAGCCCTTGTAGATATGCCCCTTAGTTACTCCAATTTGGGCCGGGGAGTTTCTGATTGTCCTGGGACCATTGGCACCAATTTCTCACAATAATCTCGTAGGTCAGGCCCGTTGCTCTCCAGGTTTCTCTAGGTGTGGACCTTATGATTATGTTAAGAAAAGTTAGGCTTGTGTCACTAATTGAGAAAAACAGCATTGTTAAAGGCAGCAGGCCTGCCCTTTGAATTGTGAAACGCCAGACAAAACCTATATGCCTAATTCTTTTGATTGTTAAAAGCCACATATTGCTGCAATGGGGCTATATGGATGCTTTGAGGTTTTGAAGGTTACTTAAGGCCTGCGGCGCACACATTGTCACATGCAACCTTGCAGATGACTGTTGAAGACATGCTTTGGGGTTACTAGCCTTCTGTGGTAAAACATTAGAGTCCATGATATGCACCATGGTTATTCTGTGAGGTCTGTTTTAGAATATTTACAGTGTATTAATCTCACTAAAGTCTTGCATATATTTATAATTTTGTACACAGTTTAGTTATACATGCATTAAACTGCTTTTTTTTTTAGTAAAAGAACTCGCTGGACAATGATTTATTGAGTGTTATTGTTATGCATTGCTGAGTTCTGAGTTTCTAGCCACAGCAACTTCCTGAATGAGCCGTGGACTGTTCTATCTCATTATCCTCGGAGGCAAGTGCTAAAAGGGGGTACTTGATCCTACATTTAGGATCCACAATATCAGGCCCCAAGACGCACTGCCAGAGCTGCTAACTTTGGAGCTGGGAAACCAGGTTCGAGTCTCGCGTCAGCTCAATATCCTGTGATTCTGGGCAAATCACTTAAATTCCCTGTGCCTAAAAATGAATGTGACCTTGTGTAATGTAACTGGTACACATGTAAAGCGCTCCAATACCTTCGTGCTGAGACACCACTAGAAAAAACTGCAAAAATAAAAAATAAAAAAAGTAGTTGGCTTCCCAGTAGACTAGACCTTACTCTTTCTAGAAAGAGCTGCGGAATACAAATTATTAAGAATCAGTAAAAAAGCCAGTGTAAAGTATCATATCAACAACCAATCCTCTGTTCCTGTCTCACAATGAGGCCGGGCTAGGAATTCTCAATGGATTTTGAGGAACATACATGAACTTGACTAAACTGTATGAGGAGAATATATGAACTGGACTAAATTGAGATCCATGTCCCTGAGTATGTTGGCACCTTCTGACATTAATCTTGCAATGACTACAATCCATAAATGTGGATGAGTTAGTGCTTCCATAAGAATACTGTTACTGCTAAACCTGGAAAGAGAGAACTCACATGTGGTTCAACCTTTGAAGCTAACAGATATGTATTGGGTTGACCCATCATGGTCAGTGCTGAAAGTAAATGTGCAAGAACAGCCATTACAATGTTTTCAAGATCCCCTGCCATTTTCAACAATGTTCTTTAAGAATGTTGCACCCGCACCGCACTGACTGATGGGTCACCTCTAAATAAAGTGTCAGGTCGATATGTGATCTCAGTGCAGAGCAAACAAACTCTATTTTCCTGAGATTGCTTTGCCTGCGGAAATGCAACTGTAACGTTTGTCCACTTTGAGCTTGTTTTCTGCAAGCATCTGCATGTAAAAGAAACACAATGACCTAAAAAAAGAAAAAAACATTGGAATGTGATACATTCAGAAGATGCTGAATTACTGGAAGACAACACATGCATTGGAATCAACAGGCCGAATACAGCAGATCAATAATATTTGTGCTGATGCTGCTTCAAGTGCAAACCTTAATGTATACATAGAAAAGGAGGGATTGCTTCTATCAAGCGACCATTTTCAAAGTCTCTAGATTTCGCATACCCAAGTGGATAAAAATGTCTTTAATTAAATCAATCTTCACCAAATAAGTGTCATGTCAAGATTGACTATAAATTGAGTGGGTGTCAGGGAAAAATATTCTGGTATCGATTGTAACCTGGAAATATAATTGTAAACCTACTTTTTCTGTCGAATATTCCCTGTCTTTCATATTTTCAGGCTTTTTAGAATTATATTGAAACTCCTATCCTGATTTTTATCCCTGCTTTTACATAAGACAGAAAATTTGCCGATCCATTTTCCTGCCCTGTAGGTTTTTCTTAACAGAAAAGTATTAAAAAATAATTATTATTCCTAAAAGAGTCACTTGCCAATCACACTTTTGCAGAACTAAATTTTGGGTTGTGCTAAGGGACTTTTCTATGAAAAGGTTTGATTTTTACACTCTTGTAGGTGGTGTTCAATGTTTGTCAGAAGTAGAACCAATTACTAGTTTCATACTTTGCGCACTTCAGACTGTATCCAAGCGACAAATTTTCTAGTATGGAATTCAAGAAGTCATAGTTTGGTATACAGTTCATTATTCATGTGCCGAAGTGCCAGTCTTCCCATCAATTAGCCTCTGAAACTTTTTCCACAAAAAACATAAAACATCACCCAGTGCATTCAAGCCATCCACCCCAGATGCCATTAGTAAATCTTGCTAAGTGTATCAACCTTTGTAAAATATTGGGCTGTGCACATCAGATACAAATTTCAGCAGCAAACAACAAATTTGAGCCAATTTGCTCGCTAAAACAATATTGATGCTCATCCATATAATCAGGGCTGGCTTTAGTGCTGGTGGCACCTGGTGCGGGGATCTTTTTGGGCACCCCCCCCATGACCTCCTCCTCGGATTCCCTCACTACCACCTGTCACAAGTGCCCCTCATCCCTCCATAGCCCTTCTCTCACATACATTTCATTTGTTTTAGGTTTAAATTTGTTCTATTGTTGTTCTCTGGTTTAAGGCAAAGATCAAAGCATCTGTAAGAGCGTCAACATTCGGCCCTTTCCAGCCCAACATTTAGTCCAAAAGTAAGAGTAGAAAGGAAAACGAGCAGAGCAAACTAGAAAAAGAAACCCTCCCCCTCCCTTTCCCACCCCAACCCTTCCAGAGGGTGCTAGAGATAACAAACGGAAAAGTCCGGTAGAGTCGAATCATAAATATATCTCACGTGTGCTGGAGGGCAGTCATTTGTTTTGAAGCGTTGGTAAAGGCTGGCTTTACTAATCCACTCAGAACTCCACATAAAATACAAATCTGTTCTTTGCAGCAGGCATATTAACCCTCTGTGCTACTTTATGGAGAGTCAAAACTGCCACTAGACAAAACTCCAATCTCTCTCTCTAGAAGGAACATTAATCACAAGAGTTACCTTGGCATTTTTATTGCTGCCTGAAAGCTGGACATACAAGGAACTCTTCAACAGGTGTTTTTAAATCTTGAGTTATGCTAAGCTCAGTGCCCCCTGAGGTCAGTGCGCCCTCTTCAGGTGAGAGCCCAGTGCGGCCGCACTTGTCACACTGCCCTAAAGCCGGCCGTGCATATACTTATATTATTTAATGTACTGGAAAATATTCGGGTACAAAGGTGAATGGATAAGAAATGTTTTCCCGTCTTCGGAGGGCAAAAATCACTTTTTATGAAAAGTTGAAATTTTGCACATTTTGCCTCATTCAATATTTAGTACACATGATTACGCCAGTTTAACAAAAAAAATCACACAAGCCTAATCATAGATTCTGAAAAGTCCATGAACGTACCCCTCTCTTCACTTCCTGTTTCTGTTGTGGGAAATACATATATCTGCCACGCCCATTTCTTGCCAAAGCCAATTTAGCATGTTCTTGGTTCATATACATCATTATGACACCTTGTAAACTAACACATGGTGAAGTGAGGCTTAAATACTGCAGGATAGGATCTGAGAGCTACACTACAGGCTCCTCTACAAGTAGGATAATTGACTAAAGTTAGTGAGAAGTCGGAGTTTGCAGTATTTGTGACTTTTTGTGAGAAATATGCATATTTGTGGTGCTTTAAGCATATTTCGCTAAACAAATCTAGTTGATATTTCGAGTAATTATTTTCCACAAGGGTATATCTCTCACAAAAAATTGACAAGCGGCAGGTGACAGGTTTGATGAGAAATGTTTTCCTTTGAAGACAAAATGTATCTCAGAGAGACATTTTCTATTCAAACCCTTTCGCTCGGAAAACAGTGTGACTTCTTGAGTTATGCGGTGTAACAAAAATGTTGCACATTTCACATAACGCAACATTTGGGATTCATGCAAGATTACTACAACTTTGCTAAATTTTTCCACAGGTCTAGCGAGAAGCCACTGCTTCATCTGGGTCTCACAGCATTTCCAGGCCATTACCTGAAAGTATCAACTCTGTTGCACGATTAAATTCCTAAGCACATTCAGCGAATTTGAAAGTGCTCATTAGTCCCACCTGGGGAACATACCCTTAATTAATCAAATGCACGTTATTAGCATGACAATGCTTCTTTTTCTAGGGGTTCCAGAATTAGCATAGTTGTCGAGACTTTCCAGACACAATTCAAGGTACCCCTCATTTTTTAAGTTTAAACATATTTGAGAAATTCGAATATTAAAACAAAAGATTGAGGGGCATATTATCAAGCCCTTTATTGCCGCGTAAGCAGCACTTTTGTGCCGCTAATGCGTCGATATTTTTATCACACTATTAACAAGCTGCAGCTAATGGGCCTTAGCGTGAGTTTTTTGGCGATAGCGGGCGTTTATTGATCTCTAAGCATGTCAGCGATATATATCGCTAATGACATGCAAAGTAGGCGTTCCTGACTTAAACTCCATTGAAACAGTCGCAAACACAACTACCCTCTATTATCAATGCCCGCGAAGCGATAAGAAAAGTCGCGCTTATCGCTGGAATTTAACGCCTGAAAAAAACTTGCCTTAACCATCTTGTCAATGGGGGGTGGATTGTTAGGTTAAGTACACACTTGCCTATTAGCAAGCTTTTCATTAGCGCAGTTAATTTAGCGCTGGAATTCTCACGCTATTGCTGGTTTTACTCGCTATCGCTGGATTTCCTATCGCCTTTGCGATACGCGTTGATAATACAGCGCTATCACGGCGAGGAAATCCAGCGATGGCTGGCGATAAAAAAAACAGCGCTAAGCGCGCTTTGCGATAATTATCGCAGATCCTTGATAATATGCCCCTCGTTTTGTTTACCTCAGTATTCCTCAATGTCACAATGATGTCACAATAAAAAAAAATGATGTCACAAAAAAAAATCGTTTTGTTTACCTCAGTATTCCTCAATGTCACAATGATGTCACAAATATTTGCATGTTTTTCATAACCTTTATGTGCAAAAACTCGGCTCAGGACTCCATTTTGTATACCTGTACTGTAATATTTCGTCTTTATAAAAATAAAGATGGGGTAGATCAACTTTTATAGAAAAAACCTTGTGCGCCATGCCCAGAATCTTTCAGAAAGTAAGTGAGAGAAAAATGAATGTCTGCACACAGAGTTGAATCCCCACTGGGACACGCCTTGAAACAGTAAAATGTGCGCCTGGTGTCTTAGGCTTGAACACAGATGGCCACATTTGTCATACTGCCGGGACTTATCCACAAGGACTGCATTATAACTGTATCATATAAAGATATATATTTTTTTTAAACTAGCTATGCAAGGTATGAAACAAAATCTGCTGCATACCGCTTATTCGTTGCTACTTTTTAATGAGCTGGCTCCCTCCGAGCCAGCAAGCTGGGGTCATTTGTCACAGAGTCGGCAGGGCTGAAGGTAATGAATGAACATGGCGTCTAGGCCACAGTTGCGTTCCAGCAATTAAGAAAGGGCATTGGACAAAATGCCGGCACCACAGTGGGATGGAAGATAAATGTAGGACTTCTATCTTCCTACCGTCACTGAGGCTTGATATCAAATCCAATCCCAGCAATGCTTTTTTGGATCTCTTTTCATCCAACGGTGCCCCAAACATATTTCAGTGAAATAACTATGAAATCAATAATTATTTACAGGGCGACTGGATTTATTCCAAATTGCCCTCGATTCTGACTCAGATGGAGGGAAACGCATGCATGGAATTTCACTCCACCCGATTCAGGGTGGGTTGGTTTCTTCACACCCAGTTTTCCAGGTGCTGGAGAACCATACCCAATTTTTTTCTGGCGGAATGATCACATGAGGCTTTAATTGCCGCAGCGGCAAAACCTCATTCCCTGGTTTTCTTTTTGACAAAGTGGAGCATACAATGCTCCTTTGTGCCTTCCACTTCCCTCTCCTACTTAGTAGCGGCCCGTGGTGGGAGTGCTGCCGGGCGGTGACGCAGGGCGGGGGAGGTGCAGGTTGGGGGGTAGTAAACTACAGATTTCGGCCGCACTGAGGTAAGTAAACAAACAAAAAAAAAAACGAATTTCGTTGCGCGCGCTGCATCGCATTTGGCGATGCAGCGCGCATTGTTTTAATTATATGGCACAATAGAATGAGCCCTATTGTGCCATATAATTTGCCTTTTTCTGGCAGCATAATTTACTCCATTGCAGCTTACTTACCGAGCACTGGCAATACAGAACAGCACCTCAGACCAATTGTTAGATCATCTGATCCTCATATTTACGATTGTAACATGGTTCCATTATTTTGAGTGAGGGTGTTGACGTTGTAGGTAAGCCAGGAACATGGTTGGAGTAGAACCTTGTAGATTTTAAATAGAGTTTGTCAGATTAAAAATTCGCACTGGAATCCCACAATTTGAATGTGCTGACTGAGGGCTCCTGATAGAAACTTAGGGCCCTGAATATAGGGCCTCATTATGTTGGCGGTTGGACGAAAGTCCGACCGCCATCATATCGTAGATGGGACTTGCTGTCGGCAGTCCCGCCATGTGAATTATAATGCAACTGCCTTCAAGGCGGTCACAAAGTGTATTTTTTGTGTTGCGGCATGTGCATACACTTTTGCATATCCCTGGACTATGTGACAGGCACCATGCAGTGCCTTCCACATGGTGCAGGGATATGTAGGGGGCACCATAGCGGAGGGCCAGGGTGAAAGGGGGGCCTGCTAGGGGCCCCCACAGTCACTTTCCGTGAGCCTTCTCTAGGCCGGTTAACCGACATGAAACGGCCAATGGAAACTGACATTGTAATGCCTATGGCGGTGCCTGAGCAGGCACCGCTACCAATGTAGGCATTACAGACCGTCCGACGGTTTGATGAGGTCCTTGAGCCCGTCAAATTAGTGTCGGATGAGTGTTGGACGGTCTTTCTGCCCCCCCGACCATCCACCCGCCAGCGATTAGGTTGGCGGGCGGTCTTACAAGGTCCGATGGCAGTGGGACTGCCACCGACAGGCTGACGGTGGTGGTCCCACCACCATCATAATCAGGCCCATAGTGTTTACAAATAAAAACTGCCACTAAAGGGTGTGATAATCATGCATGTGACCTGTGCTACATCTTCTTCTACTCCTTTATTTGTAAAAACTTCATTTAGGGTTCAAAGTTTCTATTAAGCGACCTCAGCCAGCCCATTCAAATTGTGGGATTCCAATGCCGTCTCATCTTGATTACAGCCGTGTTAGACCTGTCATCTTTAGCGTGGTCTTTCCCCAGACTTCTTGCCTTTTGCCTCCCATTTTTGCTGATTCTTTTTGGTGGCCTTAGGACTTTGAGCACTTTACCCTGCTAACCAGTGCTAAAGTGCATGTGCTTCTCCTCTAAAACATGATGACATTGGTTTATACCTCATTGACATATTTGTTGTACTGGTAAGTCCCTTGTAAAGTGGTATACCATATACCCAGGGCCTGTACTTCAATACTACTAGTGGGCTGCAGTTCTGATTGTGCCACCCACAGAAGAAGCTGTTTAAATCTGCCCCATGCCTGCCACTGCAGTGCTCGTGTGTGCAGTTTACAGCCACTTTGACTTGGCATTTAAAACTACTTGTCAGGCCTTAAACTCCCCTTTTATTACATATAAGTCATCCATAAGGTAGGCCGTAAGTAGCCCTAAGGGCAGGGTGCCATGTAAGTAAAAAGTAGGACATGTATGTTTGTTTGGCATGTCCTAATAGTGACAAATAGCCTATTTTATTTGTCGCTACTGTGAGGCCTACCCCTCTCATAGGCCAGCATTAGCAATTCCTTAATACACTTCTAAGCTGTAATTCCTGATCAGAGAGGAGTAGCATTTCATGTTCATATCTTTGGAATAGGAATGATAAATCCTCCTTACTGGTGAAGTTGGATTTAACATTACTATTTTAGAAATGGCACTGTTCGAAAGTGGACATTTCTCTGAACTTAATGCTCTTTGTGCCTGACAGTCTGTCTCCAATACATGTCTGGGGTGGGTGACAGCTACACTTTGTGCATTCCCTCTAGATAGCCACAAAAGCAGGAAGGTGAGGCTCATCTGCGTTCTAAGCTCTCATCTGCATTCCGACTGGTCTTCCTGGACAGGGAGGAATGGGAGGGGCTGACACTTACACTTCAATAGGTAGTGTCCTGTCCACACACAAAGCGCTGATATACCCTCCACAGATAGCCTAGCAAACAGGACTGGATTGAAAAGGATCCTTGTGCACTTCAGAGAGCTGCTTTGAAGTCAACCCCTACATCAAAGGCACGTTTGGATATAAGTACTGGGTCTCTGACCCCCTACAATCAGACACTTCAGGATCTTGAACAGAATCTCTGTCAGAAGGACTGCTATGCTGTCTAAATAAATCAACTGGACTGCTTTTTTGGAAGGACTGTTTTCTGCTTGTTGCCCTGCTGCCTGCTCCCTGACTCTGCTGAAGGAGAGCTGGACTCTGCCTTTGCTCCTAGTCATCTCCAAGGGCTTGCTGGCTTGCCTCCCCTGCAAGTGATCTCCAAGGGATTGCTGGCTTGTCTCCTGTTTTCTGAAGACTCAGGGACACTAAAGAGTTCCGGCAAAACCGTCATGGAAAGTCTGGCAGGGATTGGTTTCGGGGGCCCGTTGCGGGCCCCCAATGTGTTGAGGGGAGGTGTTTGTGCACTGGGGGGTACCCATGGTACCCCCCTACATTTCAGTGCACTAAGTGGCAGGCACCGTGTGGTGCAGTGAAATGCACAACATGCATTTTCAACATTGCGGCGGGTGCTGCTGTCAGCAGCACCCGCCGCGCTGTTAAAATGCAAGATGCAACCGCCATGGTGGCGGTCGCATCCTAATTTGGTGTGCGGAACCGCCAAATGCATTGCGGACGGTCCCGATCACCACCACGATGGTGGACGGACTCCAGTCCGTCCGCCATCGTAATCGATCCCTAGGTGTAGAATATGCAACAAATAGCAGCTTTGAATATCAAATTAAAAAACTAATAGCACTAGCATACACACTAATTACTGACGTAGCCGAGCACTATAATTTATTAATTGAAAGTCCCTACTACCAACAAAATGAGCAAAAACTAAGGGGCTCATTAGGATGGCGGTCGGAAAACCTCCCCGATCGCCATGGTAGCGGGAAAAGACCGCCCGCAAGACCCGCGACATAACCGCCGGTCGCATTACGATGGTCCTTGCTCGAAATGCGACCGCGGCGGTCGGATCGCGGGCTTTAACATTGCGGCGGTTGCTACTGCACGCAGCACCGCCGCGATGTCCAAAGGAGCATGTCCTGCATTTCCATGCACTGCGTGGCAGGCACTGCACAGTGCCTGCCACCTGGTACAGGGAAATGTAGGGGGGGACCATGGGTCCCCCCATTGAACCACCCCACCCCAACACATTGGGGGCCCGCAACGGGCCCCCGGAAGACATTCTCTGCCTGCCTTTCCATGGCGATTTGACCGCTGAGGAAAGGTTGGCTACTGCTGGCATCATAATCGTGCCGGCGGAGCCAGATCGGCACCGCCACCATTATCCCGGTCCTTCTCTGTCCGCAAGGCAGGAGTGCGGATGGCAACCGGCGGAAAAGCAGCGGTCGGAATTTCCCACCGACGCGGTCATCACCGCCAATCTAATTTGACCAGCTGTTTTCTGGCTTGCGATCGCGGGCGGATGTCCACCACCGGTCCAGCGGTCGCCTCCCCCAGACCAGCGGTGGACATCCGCCCACCATCCTAATAAGCCCCTAAGTCCCCTACTTTACTACTTTGAGGATACCTGGGTAGGAAGGCTACACAGATCTGGACACAGAAGACAGCCTGAATACCACATTCCATGGTGAAATGTATATAACAGTACCCTAAACAAAGAAACCAAAAACTAATAATGCTGTGGAAGGCTGGCATAACGCCTTCCAAGCCACAACACGAAGAACTACACCCACTCTACATAAACTATTACAATCTATCCAAAAAGAACAAAGCTACCAACAACTAAGAATGGAACAGTCACAAATAGGCCCAAAACTAACAAAGCAAACTAAACAAATGTTTGAGTACTTACAATACAAAGTAAGACTCAACCCAACAACTAAAGGACTAGAGTATCTTGAAACAATAGCTAAAAGCCTACTTTAAATAAATGTACCTCAAAACCCCCAAAACAAGTAATCTAAAAACAAACAGTCAAATATATTTTTTAACTCCAAAAATATCATTATTTTGTCAAATATTTTAATAAATATTAAAAAAATAAATTGACATAATAATTATATTTTATAACATAAATAAGAATAACAATTACATTATAAACATTTCCCTCCCACTATAAATAATTTAAAATTACTTACTGTTTTCGTAGCTGAAGAACGGTAATCCAAACTGCCATAAACAAATCCACAGTTGGTTAAAATCCCAATAAGTGATAAAATAAACCCCCCAAAAAATTGAAAATACAAATGTAGAAAAAGTAATCCATCAGCAATAGGTCCACCAACGATAAACCATAAAAATCCCGAAAAATAGATTTAAAAAGAAACGCTCCAGGAAAACTCGAAAATTTAAGGAAGTGTAAAATAATTATTAGTTTACTAAAACTAATACACACTTCCTTAAAAAAAGCAACCACATTCTTCTCCCCACGATAACTTCCAATCGACAAAAACCTGTTAGGAAATAAAACAATCCCTCCCGCACAAATACACATATACATTATATCTAGGGCTCCCGGTTTTATGGTATTTTTTTTTTTGCCATTTCCGTCTGTATTTATCTGTATTTATTTTTTGGGCATTTTTTCTGTATTTATCCACATTTATTTTTGCCACACGCAAAAGACGACGCTACAGCTAGTATTTTTCCACATTTATTTAAATTGAAAACAGAGGGAAAATAAAATGCCTTTCTACACTTGAAGTTGAAGGCATTGAGTAAACTTGGTGCTGCACTACTTCTATAATATACAAAAAATGCATTGCATTTGTTAGTATCACAGTATTAATTGATCCAACTTTCGAGTGCCATGCTACATACATTAGCTGCAATTCCCACAGTAAAAACGTCTGCATTTTTCATAGTAATTTTTTTTTTTTTTTATGTTTCCGTACCGGTGCTTTGGTAGCCATAGTTCATTCAGGGCCAGTTTTCAGCCTGTCCCTCTCTTGCTCTGGATTAAAGTAAGTCCAGGCCCCCAAAATGTGTTCTGGGTGACAACACCTTCACAGACGAGGTGCTGCAAGTACTGCAAGAGTGAGGGGGAAACAGGTCGGGACCTTAGTTCAACAGGTGCAGTGTGCTCTTGGGCAGATGTGTACACGTTTTCCATGGACCTGAAAGTAATGGGGAGCTGATGAGGAGCCATTAGTGCTTGAGCCACAAATGAGGAGGGGGGGGGAGGGAGTCCAGCCGCTGCAACACTGTTTGAATCCCGGCCGAGCAGACTCAGGCTTTCATCCTTCTGAGTGCAATAAAATGAGTAAGATATAGTTGGGCGTTAGTGGCAGTAGTTATTTGTAGCTCTGCGAAGCTGCAAACCTGAAACAGCAAGCGCTATATAAATGAATACGTTGTTGTCACGTTTCACTCGGTGCTGGAAAACACATCTCCATAGCTTGTGTTTGCCGTGTCTTTGAACCATGGCAAGGGGTGGAAAGGAGAACGCCTCACTCTCTGTGTCTCGATCCAGCCCAGGGGGACCTTTCTTCACGGGGAGGAAACGCCTGGCATTCCCCGAACAGACCGGGCCTTATCTGCCTCTCATGACATCGAGTTCAGGAAGGAATGCCCGTCCCTGGCCGTCCATTGTTGGAGGGCGAGGCGTGAAACCGCAGCTCCTGTGAAAACAGCTCCTGGCACCCCGGCACCAGGGCCTGGTGGCAGCAGGCACAATGGGCCGGTGTCAGCTTTCTCAAGGTCCGTGCTTTGTTCAGTGTTTATCAGAGCACCCGGGGAGCTTAGCTGCGATAAGCCCCAGGAGTTAAAAGTTCTTGGGGCCAGCTCGCACTTCTCTTCGGAACTCCACGGGATGCAACAGCCCCTGCCCGACCTCGCACAGGCTGTGGACAGCCCATTGTCATTCTGACTGCAGATGATTATCACATTTAGAATGACAATGGGCCGTCTGCCTTTAACATAACGTGCACTGCAAGTGAGTGTCTTTGAGGCAAGTGACTCACTTGGCGCCAGTAGATTTTAGCAGAGGAGCTTAACGTGCGTCCGAGGTGTGCTTCCTCACTGCTGATTAGCACATGCCAGAAGGCGACCTCATCCATGCACAGTTTTACTAGTATTTTGCCGTTTCTAAATATAAATACAGACAAAGGAAAAATAGTTTTCCGTCTGTATTTATATGTAAAAATCCGTAAAAACGGAAAACCGGGAGCCCTAATTATATCATATCAGAAATAAATACAACACTAACATTAAACTTTAAACAAAATTACACATATCTATCAAACACTAACAACGACCATTAAACAAACTAACCGCTTTTCGAACACTTATAATTTAAACATATAACTCACCAAAAACTGAAAAACCTAACACTACATACACTATATAGTACGAAACTACCTTCAAATTAACCCTAAATTAAAGTTAAAAAAAAGAAAATTAAACTTACCATAACCGATGCGACGCAGCTTACAACTGCGAGCTTCTCCCCTCAGAAATGACCTAAAAGAAAACCGATAGCTTACAAAATACAAGTTTAGTTTAAAAATGGCTGCCTTAAATAATAAAGATTTATATTTTTCTTTATTAAAACTAATATACATTACAAATGCAGTACTGTACATTTTTGTAAAAATACTACAAAATAATAGTGATGTATAAAAAAATGTTTGACATAATATTTCTAATGTAAAATTATAATAATAAATATTATTACAAAATTAATATTTATTAATATAATTAAAACAATATACATGTAATGTACAATGTACATTAAAAATCTGTACTATTTTTAAGTAATGTGAAAATATGTATTAATGTCATGAAAAATGTTTGTGTTTGCAAAAAGACTTATGTACTAATTAATATTATTTATATTAAAAATATAAATAATATTAACAAAATTATAACATGTTAAAAAATAGAAATAATTATAAAAATGATTTTTAGAAAAATTTGTTAAAACATATATTTTATTAACAATGTACACTATATGTATTAATGTAAAAAATATGTACAATATTAAAAAATAATGTATCTACTGTTACCAAAAACATATGTTTTGAAAAATTTACAAAAAGGAATTCATAACTACTTCTTTGTTTTTGTAAAAATGTACAACACTATAATGTAATAGAATAAAAATGTGTAATCCTTTTTTTTCAAAAATATTATATATAAATGTATAAATATATACAAAATATATATTTCAAAAATGTAAAAAATGTATTTTTTTCCTGTGTTGAACAATATATTTTTCTCTTTTTTATCAATCTTGCATTATAAATAAAATATAAATATGTTTCTGTATTTATTTTACCTGTTTTGAAAAATTGTATATATATTAAAATATACATATTACATTAATGTACTTTAAAAACTAATATATTTTTACAAACATTTACAACTATATCATTATACTTACACCATAATATATTTTTATATCTTAACTATTCCCACTATAGACTACATTAACTCACATAAGGTGTTGAACACTAAACATATATAATTTACTATTCCCACTCCAATTTTTATTAACTCAGGGAAGGCGCTGGACACTAACCATATATAATTTTCTCTTCCCACTCCAAACTACATTAAGTCAGGGAAGGTGCTGGATACCAAACATATATAATTTACTATTCCCACTCCAATATATATTAAGTCAGGGAAAATGCTGGACACTAAACATATATAACTTACTATTCCCACTCCAAAGTACATTAAGTCAGGGAAAGTGCTGGACACTAAACAAATATAATTTACTATTCCCACTCCAATTTATATTAAATCAGGGAAGGTGCTGGACACTAGGCATATATAATTTACTATTCCCACTCCAATTTGTATTAAGTCAGGGAAGGTGCTGGACACTAAACAAATATAATTTACTATTCCCACTCCAATTTATATTAAATCAGGGAAGGTGCTGGACACTCAGGGGTCGATTCCGATCTCGGCCGGAAGCGCACCTAACAGTATTCGTCCGGAAAAAATACAAGCCGAACGCGTGTTTCCCGACCGATTCGAACACTCGTCCGAACGGACAAGTCGATGCGCATAACAGCCCAGATTCCGAGCGAGACGTACTCACCCATGTCAGCTCCTGTTCCCCGCCCGAGCCGGATCCGTAAACGCCGATTCGAGTCGCACGGAAGCAAATACACAGCACCTTCTGGCCGGATGAGTACGATGCGCCTTCCGTACGCGCCGAACCCGTCGCTACGTCCGGCAAGTTTGAGCATCCGGGAGAGCCGTACATAAGCTCCGATTCGCGCCACAAGAAGATCCACGGCTACGAGACGAACAAACCAGCGACGAGTACGAGTCGAAGACACGCGAAACCCGAATGAGACGACCCAAGCATGAATCCCATCGCGCAGGTCCTACCTATACTCTACAACTATTACCGGTACCGGCACGGATGCGTACGGCGCAGACGGTAAGTCAAACACCAACAACACAAACAAACGACACGTACCCGAAATATGTCACACACACACATAGGGATGCACAAATGACGTACACCAGCAACAGCATAACCATAGGGGTGGGATGGCCATCACCAATGCCATACACACCCATAGGGGGATGGATGCCTACAACTACCACCACCCCTACTCAGGGGGGCCTGGATTCCTGTCACTACTACCATCCCCACTCATAGGGGAATGGATGCCTACCACTAACACCACCCCTACTCAGGGGGGTCTGGATGCCTACCACTACCACCACCCCTACTCAGGGGGGCCTGGATGCCTGTCACTACTACCATCCCCACCCTTAGGGGGATGGATGCCTGCCACTACCACCACCCCTACTCAGGGGGCCTGGATGCCTGTCACTACTACCATCCCCACCCTTAGGGGGATGGATGCCTGCCACTACCACCACCCCTACTCAGGGGGCCTGGATGCCTGTCACTACTACCATCCCCACTCATGGGGGATGGATGCCTACCACTACCACCACCCCTACTCAGGGGGCCTGGATGCCTACCACTACCACCACCCCTACTCAGGGGGCCTGGATGCCTGTCACTACTACCATCCCCACCCTTAGGGGGTGGATGCCTGCCACTACCACCACCCCTATTCAGGGGGGCCTGGATGCCTGTCACTACTACCATCCCCACTCATGGGGGGATGGATGCCTACCACTACCACCACCCCTACTCATGGGGGCTTGGATGCCTGTCGCTACTACCATCCCCACTCATAGGGGGATGGATGCCTACCACCACCACCACCCCTACTCATGGGGGGCTAGATGCCTGCCACTACCACCACCCCTACTCATGGGAGGCTGGATGCCTGTCACTACCACCACCCCTACTCAGGGGGGGCTGGATGCTTGTCACTACTACCATCCCCACTCATGGGGGGATGGATGCCTACCACTAACACCACCCCTACTCAGGGGGGCCTGGATGCCTACCACTACTACCATCCCCACTCATAGGGGGATGGATGCCTACCACTGGCACCACCCCTACTCATAGGGGGCTGGATGCCTGCCACTACCACCACCCCTACTCATAGGACGGGTAATGCATGACACAACCAGCATACTCCCACATAAGGAATGTCTGAAAATTACATCCCCCCAACACCATGACAAGCGTGTGTAGACTGTGTCGAATGCCTATAACACTGAACATGACATTGAACATACAATGTGACCCCCATCACATGTGTCACACATAAATGTGTGTGGCCTCCACAATGCAAGCCGACCATGACCACTGTGGCAATGGGTTCGAACACCCCATCACCACAGTGACCAAAAGGTAAGTGTGGGGTCCATAGCTGAAGCACATTTTGAACAGTGTGGCAATGGGGCCTAAAGCCCCATCATCACAGTGACCAAAAGGTAAGTGTGGGGTCCATAGCTGATGCACATTTTGAACAGTATGGCAATGGGGCCTAAAGCCCCATCATCACAGTGACCAAAAGGTAAGTGTGGGGTCCATAGCTGATGCACATTTTGAACAGTGTGGCAATGGGGCCTAAAGCCCCATCACCACAGTGACCAAAAGGTAAGTGTGGGGTCCATAGCTGAAGCACATTTTGAACAGTGTGGCAATGGGGCCTAAAGCCCCATCACCACAGTGACCAAAAGGTAAGTGTGGGGTCCATAGCTGATGCACATTTTGAACAGTGTGGCAATGGGGCCTAAAGCCCCATCATCACAGTGACCAAAAGGTAAGTGTGGGGTCCATAGCTGATGCACATTTTGAACAGTGTGGCAATGGGGCCTAAAGCCCCATCACCATAGAGACCAAAAGGTAAGTGTGGGGTCCATAGCTGATGCACATTTTGAACAGTGTGGCAATGGGGCCTAAAGCCCCATCACCACAGTGACCAAAAGGTAAGTGTGGGGACCATAGCTGAAGCACATTTTGAACAGTGTGGCAATGGGGCCTAAAGCCCCATCACCAAAGTGATCAAAAGGTAAGTGTGGGGAAAAGCTGAAGCACATTTTGAACAGTGTGGCAATAGGGCCCAAAGCCCCATCACCACAGTGACCAAAAGGTAAGGGTAGTCATGGTAAAAGCTGCCAAAGCCAAACTGCATGGATGATTCCTGGTCACACAACAACAAACACATCAGTGGCATAGTAGTGCTTGTGTCCCATAGCAACATAGATTGGGTGAGGCAAACAGTGCAGTGGCAATGAAACATCGTTTTGGCCATGTGCATACAAACATCACCCATGGGGGCTCACATTGTCAACATTCACAAATAACACAATGACATAAGTGCCCATCATAATGCAGACCCACATATCTGCACCAATGGACACACAAATGTAGATATCCTGTGGAGACTGTAGATGTCAGGTGAACAAATACCATACCATGGCAGCATTGGGACATACAAACCATGATTATTGTGCTGACTGATGACCTAGGAGTCCCAGGGACAGCAGGGGAAAGCCACCAAACAACATACAGCCAATGGCACACTCAAGATATGCCAATGCAGTGGTGCAAATGCACAAACACAAACAGGCAGACTCACACTGCATATCAAACACAACAGGTGATGGGGGTGTGTGCCAGTGTCCCCAGGCAACCACACAACACATGAGGAAGCCTGAATTCCAATTACACAGATGTGTATACAGTGCCATACAAAAGTAACTCATGGATCGGATTCCCCTATGTGGGCAAACAGGCATTGTTAGATGAGAGGGAGCCCAAATTACACATGTCACACAAGCTTGTAGGAACAGCAACTAACACAGCAAGAGACAGACCCACCACAGCACTACCCCCAGGGACCCCACATTGTGGTGACACTAACCTGCATGATAATCCCACTGTGATGACAAAGGTAGATGTCATTCACACTGTGAACCACAGCCATGTGTCCTGAGCAACAAACTACCATGAATGAATGAATGAATGGGCACTTGTATAGCGCATGGCTACCCGGAAGCATCCCTGCGCTGAGCCATAACCAGAGAACCGAGTGCACTAAGGGAAAAGCCACGTCTTGAGTTGTTTCCGGAATGCCAGATTATTAAGCTCGCTCCGAAGGTCCAGCGGAATGGAATTCCACAGTCTGGAGGCATTAAACGAAAAAAGCCGTCCGCCACTTCTGGCCTTCTTGATCCTGGGGACTACTGCCAAGTGAAGCCCGTCTGAGCGGAGTTCCCTATTCGCCCTGTAGGGGCGAATCATGCCGTTGTTGATAAGGGGTCCGCTCCCCACAAGCGCCTTGTGGGCTATGCAGAGTGCCTTAAAATTAATTCTCTGTTCCACCGGAAGCCAGTGAAGAGAGCGCAACGCGGGCTTTGCGGAGCACCTAATGGGAGTCTCCGTAAGAAGCCTAGCTGCGCAATTTTGAATGACTTGAAGTTTTGCAGTTACTGACTTTGGGGCTCCCAGGTAAAGGGCATTTCCGTAGTCAATCCTCGACAAAATTAGTGCCTGGATCAGTATCTTTTTTGCTGGGAAGGGTAAGAGGGGGAGAATTTTCCGAGTTGTTCTAAGTAGGCCATAACAGGCAGCGGCGGTCTTCCTCGCCTGAACTTTGAACGTGAGTCATGGTCCAACCATATTCCCAGACTTTTGATCTCGGTCTTGGGTACTGGCACTGGACCCATAGAAGTAGGCCACAAGGTGCTAGATAACACGCTCCCAGGGTTGCCAAGAATCATGAGTTCTGTTTTATCACCGTTAAGCTTCAAATAAGAAGCTCTCATCCACTTGGACACAGCCTCAAGGCAAGACCGAAGGTCATTGGTCTGATGGTTGGAGCGGTTCAATGAAACGACCAACTGCGTGTCGTCAGCATATGTCACCATGTGGATCCCAAAAGGAGTTACGACATCTGCCAGCGGGGCCATGTAAACATTAAAAGAGTAGGACTCAAGGAGGAGCCCTGCGGGACTCCGCACTGCAGGGGATGGGCTTTGAATGCGTATCGCCTTCACAAACCTGGAAGGACCTGCCCTCCAGGAAAGATTGTAGCCATTGCAGGGCTAATCCCGTCACTCCTGCTTCCCTGAGTCGGCTGACCAGGACACGGTGATTCACCGTGTCGAAGGCTGCACTCAGGTCGAGGAGGATTATTGCTGATGACCCTCCTGAGTCGAGAATTTTCCTGGTTTCTTCCACTACAGAGAGTATAGCGGTTTCCGTCCCTTGCCCGGGGCGGAACCCCGTTTGAGAGTGGTGGAAGACATGATTAGTTTCTAGGAACGTGGAAAGGGTACGGTTAGCAATTTTCTCAGCTATCTTACTGATTCCCGGTAGAAGCGAGATTGGACGGTAGTTACCCAGGTCAGCTGGGTCTAGCGTAGGCTTTTTCAACAAAGCTTTTACCATCGCCCTTTTCCATTCCAAGGGGACCATGCCCTCCCTGAATGAAGCATTAATCAGACAAGTGGCAATGGGGGCAATTATTGGACCCACCATTTTCAGGATGTTGGGGGGTGCCGAGTCTAACGGGGACCCACTTTTTATAGCTGACAGGGTGGCTAAGAATAGTTCCTGGGTCAGCGTGGGAAAGGTCTCCAGGTTATTTTCCGCTGGATGCCTACCAGCATTAGTATTCTCAATGGAGATATTAAAATCACTTTGGGGAAGATGATTGAGAATATTTTGAACTTTAGTCGCAATGTATTCGGCTAGTTCGTTGCAACGGAGACCGGAGGGATCAAGTGGGACCGAAGGACAAGGCGCTTTGAGTAATTTTTTGGCGATTAGGAAGATTTCTCTAGGGCAGCCCGCGACGGACACAATTTTTTCTTGATAAAAGGCAGTTTGCGCACTTTTTATTTCGGCCTTGTACCGCCCAACGGCCGCCCTATATTCCAGTTTCTTCTCAGGGGCGAAGTCTTTCCTCCATGCTCTTTCCAGTTTTTTACAGTACTGTTTTAAAGTACGTAATTTGGGGGAAAACCAGGCAGCCTTTTTAGATCCTACTTTCTTCTGAGTAGAGACTTTGGGGAGCACCACATTAAGTGAGTCCTCGATCCAGATGCCAAAATTAGCATTGGCTATAGTAGGATCAGAGGCGGGAATTGGTGAGGTCATTTTGAGTTCTGATGTCCACCTCTCCAGAGGAAGTTTAGACCAGGGTCGGATTAGTGTTCGTATCGCAGGAGCCAGAGGCACGGTGCTCGGTGGCGACCAAAGAAGAGGAATCATAAAATGGTCCGACCATGGAAGGGGGATGGGTTCTTTCCCCTCCAGATTTCCTAAGTTGGAGAAAATGGGGTCAAGGAGGTGTCCTTTGACATGAGTTGCTTGGGAGACCTTCTGGATTAGTTGATAGGCCGAGAGATCTTGGGTTAGTTCTGTTGCAAGTAAAGCCAAAGGGTCGTCGAAATGCAAATTAAAATCTCCTAGCAGAGTAAAATTAGCAGCGAGACTGGCGAGGTTAACGGTTGTTTCTAACAAGGATTTACAGAAATCTCCAATTGCCCCAGGTGGGCGATAGATAAGAATACCTGAAAATGAAAGAGAAGGTGTAAATTCGATGGAGAAGTGAAGGTTCTCGCAATCGACATCACACCTACACA
>CAWUFW010027255.1:0-27978 GCA_963921515.1 Calotriton arnoldi | reverse complement strand
TACCCATAGGAATCTTGAGCAGGAATCCACTGCAACCATGATATACCTGTAAGCCCCATCTCTATGTAAGGGGCCGCAGTGGTCCAAGTAAACACACGCTAGTGGTTTGTCAGATATTAATAATGGTGTCTGTGCTGGACGTGTTACGGTGGAACCTTTCATCTGCTGGCAGATGTCGCATTTCAAGACAGAGAGGTCGATTCCGATCTCGGTCGGAGGCGCACCCAATAGCATTCGGTCGGGAAAAAAGCCATGCGAAAGCCAGTTTCCCGACCGATCCGTACAGCACACCGAACGAGCAAGTACGATGCGCACAACAGCAAAAATCCCGGCCGAGCCGTACTCACCCAAACCAGGTCCTGTTCTCCGACCGAGGCGAATCCGGAAACGCCGAATCGAGTCGCACGGAAGGGAAAATGCAGCCCCGTCCGGCCGGACAAGTACGATGCGCTTTCCGTACGCGCCGAACCCGTCGCTACGCACGGCACGTCAAAGCATCCGGGAGAGGCGCACATAAGCTCCGAATCGCGCCACAACACGATCCACGGCTACGAGACGAACACAGCACCGACGAGGACGACGCGAAGCGACGAGGACGAAGCCAAGCGACGAGGACGACGCGAAGCAACGAGAAGGACGAACGACACGAACCAACCATGAATCCCTTCGTCCCGATCATACCAATATTCTACATCTACTACCGGAACAGGCACGGACGCGTACGGCGCAGAAGGTAAGTCAGACACCAACCACAAAACACATACAACACGTACACGACACATCACACACATACACTGGGAATCTGAATATACTTACACCAGCAACAGCAGCACCATAGGGGCGGGATGCCCATCACCAATGCCACATATGCACACAGGGGCCTGAATGCGCGCCACCACCCCAACCCAGGGGGCTGGATGCCAACCACTACTACCACCCTCAACCAGGGGGGCAGGATGCCTACCACTACTACCACCCTCACCCAGGGGGGCAGGATGCCCACCACTACTACCACCCTTAGCCAGGGGGCAGGATGCCTACCACTACTACCACCCTCACCCAGGGGGCAGGATGCCCACCACTACTACCACCCTTAGCCAGGGGGCAGGATGCCCACCACTACTACCACCCCCACCCAGGGGGCAGGATGCCCACCACTACTACCACCCCACCCAGGGGGCAGGATGCCTACCACTACTACCACCCTTAGCCAGGGGGCTGGATGCCTACCACCACCCTTAGCCAGGGGGGCTGGATGCCTACCACTACTACCACCCTCACCCAGGGGGGCAGGATGCCCACCACTACTACCACCCTTAGCCAGGGGGCAGGATGCCCACCACTACTACCACCCCCACCCAGGGGGCAGGATGCCTCACCACCACCCTTAGCCAGGGGGCTGGATGCCTACCACTACTACCACCCTCAACCAGGGGGGCAGGATGCCTACCACTACTACCACCCTCACCCAGGGGGGCAGGATGCCCACCACTACTACCACCCTTAGCCAGGGGGCAGGATGCCCACCACTACTACCACCCCCACCCAGGGGGCAGGATGCCTACCACTACTACCACCCTCACCCAGGGGGCAGGATGCCCACCACTACTACCACCCCCACCCAGGGGGGCAGGATGCCCACCACTACTACCACCCCACCCAGGGGGCAGGATGCCTACCACTACTACCACCCTTAGCCAGGGGGGCTGGATGCCTACCACCACCCTTAGCCAGGGGGGCTGGATGCCTACCACTACTACCACCCCCACCCAGGGGGCAGGATGCCTACCACTACTACCACCCTTAGCCAGGGGGCAGGATGCCTACCACTACTACCACCCTCACCCAGGGGGGCAGGATGCCCACCACTACTACCACCCTTAGCCAGGGGGGCAGGATGCCCACCACTACTACCACCCTCACCCAGGGGGCAGGATGCCCACCACTACTACCACCCTTAGCCAGGGGGCAGGATGCCTACCACTACTACCACCCTCACCCAGGGGGCAGGATGCCCACCACTACTACCACCCTTAGCCAGGGGGCAGGATGCCCACCACTACTACCACCCCCACCCAGGGGGCAGGATGCCCACCACTACTACCACCCCCACCCAGGGGGCAGGATGCCTACCACTACTACCACCCTTAGCCAGGGGGGCAGGATGCCCACCACTACTACCACCCTCACCCAGGGGGCAGGATGCCCACCACTACTACCACCCTTAGCCAGGGGGCAGGATGCCCACCACTACTACCACCCTTAGCCAGGGGGCTGGATGCCTACCACTACTACCACCCTTAGCCAGGGGGCTGGATGCCTACCACCACCCTTAGCCAGGGGGGCTGGATGCCTACCACTACTACCACCCTCACCCAGGGGGCAGGATGCCCACCACTACTACCACCCTTAGCCAGGGGGCAGGATGCCCACCACTACTACCACCCCCACCCAGGGGGCAGGATGCCTACCACCACCCTTAGCCAGGGGGGCTGGATGCCTACCACTACTACCACCCTCAACCAGGGGGGCAGGATGCCTACCACTACTACCACCCTCACCCAGGGGGGCAGGATGCCCACCACTACTACCACCCTTAGCCAGGGGGCAGGATGCCCACCACTACTACCACCCCCACCCAGGGGGCAGGATGCCCACCACTACTACCACCCTTAGCCAGGGGGCAGGATGCCCACCACTACTACCACCCCCACCCAGGGGGCAGGATGCCCACCACTACTACCACCCTTAGCCAGGGGGCAGGATGCCCACCACTACTACCACCCTCACCCAGGGGGCAGGATGCCCACCACTACTACCACCCTTAGCCAGGGGGCAGGATGCCTACCACTACTACCACCCTCACCCAGGGGGCAGGATGCCCACCACTACTACCACCCTTAGCCAGGGGGCAGGATGCCCACCACTACTACCACCCCCACCCAGGGGGCAGGATGCCCACCACTACTACCACCCTTAGCCAGGGGGCAGGATGCCTACCACTACTACCACCCTCACCCAGGGGGCAGGATGCCCACCACTACTACCACCCTTAGCCAGGGGGCAGGATGCCCACCACTACTACCACCCCCACCCAGGGGGCAGGATGCCTACCACCACCCTTAGCCAGGGGGCTGGATGCCTACCACTACTACCACCCTCAACCAGGGGGGCAGGATGCCTACCACTACTACCACCCTCACCCAGGGGGGGCAGGATGCCCACCACTACTACCACCCTTAGCCAGGGGGCAGGATGCCCACCACTACTACCACCCCCACCCAGGGGGCAGGATGCCTACCACTACTACCACCCTCACCCAGGGGGGCAGGATGCCCACCACTACTACCACCCCCACCCAGGGGGCAGGATGCCCACCACTACTACCACCCCCACCCAGGGGGCAGGATGCCTACCACTACTACCACCCTTAGCCAGGGGGCTGGATGCCTACCACCACCCTTAGCCAGGGGGGCTGGATGCCTACCACTACTACCACCCCCACCCAGGGGGCAGGATGCCTACCACTACTACCACCCTTAGCCAGGGGGCAGGATGCCTACCACTACTACCACCCTCACCCAGGGGGGCAGGATGCCCACCACTACTACCACCCTTAGCCAGGGGGCAGGATGCCCACCACTACTACCACCCTCACCCAGGGGGCAGGATGCCCACCACTACTACCACCCTTAGCCAGGGGGCAGGATGCCTACCACTACTACCACCCTCACCCAGGGGGCAGGATGCCCACCACTACTACCACCCTTAGCCAGGGGGCAGGATGCCCACCACTACTACCACCCCCACCCAGGGGGCAGGATGCCCACCACTACTACCACCCCACCCAGGGGGCAGGATGCCTACCACTACTACCACCCTTAGCCAGGGGGGCAGGATGCCCACCACTACTACCACCCTCACCCAGGGGGGCAGGATGCCCACCACTACTACCACCCTTAGCCAGGGGGCTGGATGCCTACCACTACTACCACCCTTAGCCAGGGGGGCTGGATGCCTACCACCACCCTTAGCCAGGGGGGCTGGATGCCTACCACTACTACCACCCTCACCCAGGGGGGCAGGATGCCCACCACTACTACCACCCCCACCCAGGGGGGCAGGATGCCCACCACTACTACCACCCCACCCAGGGGGCAGGATGCCTACCACCACCCTTAGCCAGGGGGGCTGGATGCCTACCACTACTACCACCCTCAACCAGGGGGGCAGGATGCCTACCACTACTACCACCCTCACCCAGGGGGGCAGGATGCCCACCACTACTACCACCCTTAGCCAGGGGGCAGGATGCCCACCACTACTACCACCCCCACCCAGGGGGCAGGATGCCCACCACTACTACCACCCTTAGCCAGGGGGCAGGATGCCCACCACTACTACCACCCCCACCCAGGGGGCAGGATGCCCACCACTACTACCACCCTTAGCCAGGGGGGCAGGATGCCCACCACTACTACCACCCTCACCCAGGGGGCAGGATGCCCACCACTACTACCACCCTTAGCCAGGGGGCAGGATGCCTACCACTACTACCACCCTCACCCAGGGGGCAGGATGCCCACCACTACTACCACCCTTAGCCAGGGGGCAGGATGCCCACCACTACTACCACCCCCACCCAGGGGGCAGGATGCCCACCACTACTACCACCCTTAGCCAGGGGGCAGGATGCCTACCACTACTACCACCCTCACCCAGGGGGCAGGATGCCCACCACTACTACCACCCTTAGCCAGGGGGCAGGATGCCTACCACTACTACCACCCTCACCCAGGGGGGCAGGATGCCCACCACTACTACCACCCTTAGCCAGGGGGCAGGATGCCCACCACTACTACCACCCCCACCCAGGGGGCAGGATGCCTACCACCACCCTTAGCCAGGGGGGCTGGATGCCTACCACTACTACCACCCTCAACCAGGGGGGCAGGATGCCTACCACTACTACCACCCTCACCCAGGGGGGCAGGATGCCCACCACTACTACCACCCTTAGCCAGGGGGCAGGATGCCCACCACTACTACCACCCCACCCAGGGGGCAGGATGCCTACCACTACTACCACCCTCACCCAGGGGGGCAGGATGCCCACCACTACTACCACCCCCACCCAGGGGGCAGGATGCCCACCACTACTACCACCCCCACCCAGGGGGGCAGGATGCCTACCACTACTACCACCCTTAGCCAGGGGGCTGGATGCCTACCACCACCCTTAGCCAGGGGGGCTGGATGCCTACCACTACTACCACCCCCACCCAGGGGGCAGGATGCCTACCACTACTACCACCCTTAGCCAGGGGGCAGGATGCCCACCACTACTACCACCCTCACCCAGGGGGCAGGATGCCCACCACTACTACCACCCTTAGCCAGGGGGGCAGGATGCCCACCACTACTACCACCCTCACCCAGGGGGCAGGATGCCCACCACTACTACCACCCTTAGCCAGGGGGCAGGATGCCTACCACTACTACCACCCTCACCCAGGGGGCAGGATGCCCACCACTACTACCACCCTTAGCCAGGGGGCAGGATGCCCACCACTACTACCACCCCCACCCAGGGGGCAGGATGCCCACCACTACTACCACCCCCACCCAGGGGGCAGGATGCCTACCACTACTACCACCCTTAGCCAGGGGGGCAGGATGCCCACCACTACTACCACCCTCACCCAGGGGGGCAGGATGCCCACCACTACTACCACCCTTAGCCAGGGGGCAGGATGCCCACCACTACTACCACCCTTAGCCAGGGGGCTGGATGCCTACCACTACTACCACCCTTAGCCAGGGGGGCTGGATGCCTACCACCACCCTTAGCCAGGGGGGCTGGATGCCTACCACTACTACCACCCTCACCCAGGGGGGCAGGATGCCCACCACTACTACCACCCTTAGCCAGGGGGCAGGATGCCCACCACTACTACCACCCCCACCCAGGGGGCAGGATGCCTACCACCACCCTTAGCCAGGGGGGCTGGATGCCTACCACTACTACCACCCTCAACCAGGGGGGCAGGATGCCTACCACTACTACCACCCTCACCCAGGGGGCAGGATGCCCACCACTACTACCACCCTTAGCCAGGGGGCAGGATGCCCACCACTACTACCACCCCCACCCAGGGGGCAGGATGCCCACCACTACTACCACCCTTAGCCAGGGGGCAGGATGCCCACCACTACTACCACCCCCACCCAGGGGGCAGGATGCCCACCACTACTACCACCCTTAGCCAGGGGGCAGGATGCCCACCACTACTACCACCCTCACCCAGGGGGCAGAATGCCCACCACTACTACCACCCTTAGCCAGGGGGCAGGATGCCTACCACTACTACCACCCTCACCCAGGGGGGCAGGATGCCCACCACTACTACCACCCTTAGCCAGGGGGCAGGATGCCCACCACTACTACCACCCCCACCCAGGGGGCAGGATGCCCACCACTACTACCACCCTTAGCCAGGGGGCAGGATGCCTACCACTACTACCACCCTCACCCAGGGGGGCAGGATGCCCACCACTACTACCACCCTTAGCCAGGGGGCAGGATGCCCACCACTACTACCACCCCCACCCAGGGGGCAGGATGCCTACCACCACCCTTAGCCAGGGGGCTGGATGCCTACCACTACTACCACCCTCAACCAGGGGGGCAGGATGCCTACCACTACTACCACCCTCACCCAGGGGGGCAGGATGCCCACCACTACTACCACCCTTAGCCAGGGGGCAGGATGCCCACCACTACTACCACCCCACCCAGGGGGCAGGATGCCTACCACTACTACCACCCTCACCCAGGGGGGCAGGATGCCCACCACTACTACCACCCCCACCCAGGGGGCAGGATGCCCACCACTACTACCACCCCACCCAGGGGGCAGGATGCCTACCACTACTACCACCCTTAGCCAGGGGGGCTGGATGCCTACCACCACCCTTAGCCAGGGGGGCTGGATGCCTACCACTACTACCACCCCCACCCAGGGGGGCAGGATGCCTACCACTACTACCACCCTTAGCCAGGGGGCAGGATGCCTACCACTACTACCACCCTCACCCAGGGGGGCAGGATGCCCACCACTACTACCACCCTTAGCCAGGGGGGCAGGATGCCCACCACTACTACCACCCTCACCCAGGGGGCAGGATGCCCACCACTACTACCACCCTTAGCCAGGGGGCAGGATGCCTACCACTACTACCACCCTCACCCAGGGGGCAGGATGCCCACCACTACTACCACCCTTAGCCAGGGGGACAGGATGCCCACCACTACTACCACCCCACCCAGGGGGCAGGATGCCCACCACTACTACCACCCCACCCAGGGGGCAGGATGCCTACCACTACTACCACCCTTAGCCAGGGGGGCTGGATGCCTACCACCACCCTTAGCCAGGGGGGCAGGATGCCCACCACTGACTACCACCCTCACCCAGGGGGGCAGGATGCCCACCACTACTACCACCCTTAGCCAGGGGGCAGGATGCCCACCACTACTACCACCCTTAGCCAGGGGGCTGGATGCCTACCACTACTACCACCCTTAGCCAGGGGGGCTGGATGCCTACCACCACCCTTAGCCAGGGGGGCTGGATGCCTACCACTACTACCACCCTCACCCAGGGGGGCAGGATGCCCACCACTACTACCACCCTTAGCCAGGGGGCAGGATGCCCACCACTACTACCACCCCCACCCAGGGGGCAGGATGCCTACCACCACCCTTAGCCAGGGGGCTGGATGCCTACCACTACTACCACCCTCAACCAGGGGGGCAGGATGCCTACCACTACTACCACCCTCACCCAGGGGGGCAGGATGCCCACCACTACTACCACCCTTAGCCAGGGGGCAGGATGCCCACCACTACTACCACCCCCACCCAGGGGGCAGGATGCCCACCACTACTACCACCCTTAGCCAGGGGGCAGGATGCCCACCACTACTACCACCCCCACCCAGGGGGCAGGATGCCCACCACTACTACCACCCTTAGCCAGGGGGCAGGATGCCCACCACTACTACCACCCTCACCCAGGGGGCAGGATGCCCACCACTACTACCACCCTTAGCCAGGGGCCAGGATGCCTACCACTACTACCACCCTCACCCAGGGGGGCAGGATGCCCACCACTACTACCACCCTTAGCCAGGGGGCAGGATGCCCACCACTACTACCACCCCCACCCAGGGGGCAGGATGCCCACCACTACTACCACCCTTAGCCAGGGGGGCAGGATGCCTACCACTACTACCACCCTCACCCAGGGGGCAGGATGCCCACCACTACTACCACCCTTAGCCAGGGGGCAGGATGCCCACCACTACTACCACCCCACCCAGGGGGCAGGATGCCCACCACTACTACCACCCTTAGCCAGGGGGCAGGATGCCTACCACTACTACCACCCCCACTCATAGGATGGACAATGCATGACACAACAAGCACACCACAACCTAGGGAATGCAAGATTAAGACATCCCCCCACCACCATGACAAGCGTGTGAGCAGGCTGTGTCAAATGCCTACAACACCGAACATGACATTGAACATACAATGTGACCCCCTAGCACATGTGCCACACATATATGTGTGTGGCACCCACAATGCAAGCAGCCCATGACCATTGTGGCAATGGGGCCTAAACCCCCATCATCACAGTGACCAAAAGGCAAGTGTGGGGTCCATAGCTGAAGCACAGTTTGACCATTGTGGCAATGGGGTCTAAACCCCCATCATCACAGTGACCAAAAGGCAAGTGTGGGGTCCATAGCTGAAGCACAGTTTGACCATTGTGGCAATGGGGTCTAAACCCCCATCATCACAGTGACCAAAAGGCAAGTGTGGGGTCCATAGCTGAAGCACATTTTGACCATTGTGGCAATGGGGTCTAAACCCCCATCATCACAGTGACCAAAAGGCAAGTGTGGGGTCCATAGCTGAAGCACATTTTGACCATTGTGGCAATGGGGTCTAAACCCCCATCATCACAGTGACCAAAAGGTAAGTGTGGGGTCCATAGCTGAAGCACAGTTTGACCATTGTGGCAATGGGGTCTAAACCCCCATCATCACAGTGACCAAAAGGCAAGTGTGGGGTCCATAGCTGAAGCACATTTTGACCATTGTGGCAATGGGGTCTACACCCTCATCATCACAGTGACCAAAAGGTAATTGTTGACAAAGAAAGAGCTGCAACTGCCAAACTGCATGGATCATTCCTTGTCACAGAACCAAAAACTCATCTGTGGCAAAGTAGTGTATGTGTCCCATTGCAACATAAATTGGGGGAGCCAAATACTGCAGTGCAAATGAAACATTCCTTTGGCCATGTGCAGACAAACAACACCCATGGGGGCTGAGACCGTCAACAGTCATCAATGACACAATGACAGAAGTGACCATCAGAATGCAGAACCACATATTTGCACCAATGGGCACACAAATGCAGATACCCTGTGGAGACAGCAGATGTGAGGTGAACAGATACCATACCATGGCAGCAATGGGACACACAAACCATGATCACTGTGCTGACCGATGACCTAGGAGTCCCAGGGACAGCAGGGGAAACACACCAAACATACAGCCAATGGCACACCCAAGATATGCCAATGCAGTGGTGCAGATGCACAAACACAAACAGGCAGACCAACACTGTCATCATACACAGCAGGTGAGGGGTGGGGGTGCCATTGTCCCCAGGCAACAACACAACACATGAGGAGAGCTGAATACCAATCATACAGATGTGCATACACTGCCACACTAAGGTAACTCATGGATCCAAATCCCCTATGTGGTCAAGCAGGCATTGACAGGTGAGAGGGAGCACAAAACACACATGTCACACAGGCACGTAGGAACAACAACTGACACAGCAAGTCACAGACACACCACAGCACCACCCCCAGGGCCCCCACAATGTGGTGACCCTGGGCTGAAGAAAAATACCACTGTGATGACAAAGCTAAATGTCGTTCACACTGTGAACCACAGTCAGGTGTCCTGAGCAACTAACTACCATCACACCTACACAAGCACAAATCAATCAGCATGGCCAGTAAGCCAAGGCCAACATGGAGGCAGGGGACTAGCCGGGCAACAACTCTCATCTGCACACACTCAAGACCACACCCCTCGACCTCCAACAATGTGCAGCAGTGAAGTACACATGCACTGGTGACATTGCACATGCACCCATTACTATTCCAGGGTGGTGGGTGGGAACCAAGGTGTAGAAACACATCACACATGGACACTCAACAAGACTCCTGAATGTCTGACACACTGCACACTACGCTGTACATGGACATGACGGCAATACCACACCGACCAATGGGATCCCAGCCACAGTCACACACCAATGAAGAAGCCAAGGTCACCCACAAAGAACACACATAGACAACAACCAACATTGCAGCCCGGACCCTAAGGAGTGCCAGCAGTCACACACACAACGTGTCACAATCACTGAAAGATAACAAACTGGAAATCACATGACAGGGGCAAACAACAAGTGCCAAAGGGAAACCTGACTGTGACCCATCTGCGTCTGCACACAAACTCTGCCCTGACAGCAAACACACCTATGGGTGACACCCTGATGACCAGTAATGTGCCATGCACCCACATCACAGAGAACACAGGGAGAAGACTTTGGGGGAACATAGCTCAAGTCAGCAAGCATCACAAACAGGTACAACACTAGGGATCACAGCATGCGCAGATGAATGGAAGTGAACACACAGACATGCACATACAACACACACCTTGGGCGCAGGCAATGTCACACGTGTACACACTGCCATGAGGGGACTCCACTCCTGTGTGAGGAAAGCTGTGCCATATGTTGCCTCAGTAGGGCCCCATCATGTCAGCTGAGCACTTGGTCACACAATCAACAATTAGCACCAAATGAGGGCTCCCATCACATCAGCCTGGTCATGGATGTGCCAACGGAATCATCAGCACAGATCCAACACACTTGTATAGCAATGTTGCACTGACTACACGGATGAGTCCCTCCCCATTGATGCCCAAACCTGCATGTCCACTGGAGATGGCAACACGGTCAGGGAAGTAGACAAATGCAACGATGGCAGGCACAACAGATGTGCAGGGGTGGAAGCCACAGATATGAAATTGCCAATGTAAGTAGGAAACCCATTGCCAAATACTGAACACATGACACCCTCAGATGCTGCTATTGATGACATGGATACACCACATGATAGGACACATTCCCCCTGGACCACATGGGTTCCTGCACAGTAACACTTCATAATCATGAGACCAGATATCACCATCACTGCAGCAAGGGCATGGTTAGCTGCACCAACAACATGTACATCTGAAGCATGAGCACTAGAGAAAAGAAAGTTGCTTTATTCAGCATATGTGTTGAGGCCAAACGAAGTCCTGAAAAAAGAGCAAAGGCCAATGGCCAGTCCATTGTCAAAGTTCAAACAGGGTGACACTGGCAGATGTCACCCTACGCATGCCTGCACAATACCAGGGACAATCCACTAGGAGGGGCAACCGGGGGGCAGGCCAGGCACCGCAGGGACAGGATCAGGGCTCACCAGGGGAGTCAGGGAAGGGGTGGTGGGTGCTGGAGAGCCACTGACAACTGCAGTGGAGGTGTCTGACATGGTGTGTGCCGGCACAACTGGGGGCATGACACAGATGTCGTGGGTGCCGGCACAACTGCAGTGGACCCTGCAGATGGGGTGGACAGGTCCGCCACTGCAGTGCCCAAGTCAGACAGGGCGGTAGTGGACTCCACTGCAGTGCCTACCTCCAGGGGAGGAGAATGGGGAACAGGCAAGGTGGGTTGGACAGAGGGGGGACACCCTCACCACATCAGTGGCACAGACAAGCGCAGCGGGGGTGTGGTGCTGGGAGAGCAAGTGGCAGGGGAGAAGGCCGGAGCATCTTGGGGATGGTATATCTGTGGGTGGGGGAACCTGGGGCAGGGTGTGGTGGGGGCACCTGTGCAGTGGGGGCCTGAGGGATGGAGGACGGAGACCTTGTGCCTGAGCTGCAGGGCGGTGGCGGGGTCTTGCTCTTAGCACTCCGGGGGGACTTGCGGGTGGGGGCCTCAGTCCGTCTGCGCCTGGGGGAGGGTGTCCGGGGCGAGGGGCACTCTGCTCCGTGTGGGTGGGCTTCCTCTTCCCCGGGATGCTGGAGCAGCTTCATCGGTGGGGAAGAGGCCGAGGTCACAGAGGAAGAGCTGCTGTGACTTTGGGGTTGCAGGTGAGGCAAGGGAGGGTGCTTTGGAGGGAGAGGGAACTGAGGACTGCGCAGTGCATGTGGATGCGTGTGTGTGTTCCAGGGCCCCATCCCCTGTGAGTCTGGCTTCAGTCCCCTGAATGTGCTTGCGTGTGCGTTTTGTCATTGGCGTGTGTGTCAGTGTGCTGGATGTGTGTGTGCTGGTGTGTGCCAGTGTGTGTGTGCCTGGGATGGGTAAGGTGCTGGGGAGTGTGGATGGAGCAGAGGCAGGAGGGGTGAGGGACCGTTTGAGGAGGGACACTGCTGCCGTCAGGGAGGAGTCCATGGACCTATTGCCCCTCTGTAGGTCAGACATGCCCGATGAGATGCCCTCCATGAACGACACCAGCTGAGTCAACAGCGCGGTGTGCGCATGGAGGACACTCAGCATGGCTGTCTGCCCTACATGGAGCTGGCGAAGGAGGTACACAGACTCCTCACTCAGGGCAGCAGGGGACACAGGGGCAGGGGGTGCGGTGCCTGGCCCAAAGGAGACACGCTCCCGGACATGGGAGCCTCCACGGACCTGGGGAATGGGAGCCGATGGGAGGGCGGTGGTGGTGCTGGTGGTGGCGGGGACAGCAACACTAGCTGGGGTGTGGTGGCTGCTGACACCCGCCTCCACAAGGGAGTCATCCTCCGAGTTGCTCTGGTCCTCAGCTGAGGTGGATGCTGCTGAGGACTCCTCGGTGTGGCTCCCCTCGCCCTCCGTGCCACTGGGTCCCTCCGACCACTCCTCGGCTGCTGACCCAGTCTGGCTCTCCGGCTCCTCCTGGTCCGTGGAGCTGTCCCCTTCCGTGGCCGTGGATGTATCTGCAAACAATGGGGAAACAGACAGACATCAGTCACCTGCACATAACGCACACACCACTGTGAGCACAGCACATCACAGAGCAAGCCCTGGCATCATTAGTTGTACATTGCTAAAAGTGCACTAATTGAACAGGAGAAGTCAATTGTCAGTCTGATGCCAAGCATGGCACTCACATCCCACATGGCCTTGCACCCATCTGTCTGGTGTCTGTTGGATTGCAACACCCCAGTGTTGACACATGCACCAAGTACACAGTAGTTGGACAGTGCAGAGAACACGGTGTGGACACATCACAGCTCTTGCCACTGAGTCAGTACAGGTTTACGGATGTAAGGGATGCCCAGAGTCAAATAGGAAATGCATGTGATGCATACCAGCGACAGACACCATGATGCACCCATGTCCTGATAGCCAGCGCCACTATGGTGTGCATGTAGCACATGTCACTCCCCTGCAGGATCACCAATCAGTAGACACATGCCATGGCGGAGGCATGACTGCAAAGTCATACATCACTGTCTCAGTGATGTATGACTTTGCAGCCAGACAACAACACTCTGCACTGTGTCACAATAGTAGGTCATGGGGAATGCAAGTCCTGGAGCTGCACAAGTGCACATGTACATCCCCCCACAACACATCCTCTTAACCCTCATCTGTCCAGGTCATACCTATTGGACATATGGGAGACCTGTGACACTACCCTCTGAACCTGAGCCCCTCACACTCTGCTGTGCATGGGGAACAGCTGCCTGAACTTCACATTTACATGCCCCAGTCTGCATGGGCAGCTGATCAGACACCTATGTGTCACACAAGTATCGTCTCCTATGGTCACATCTCCAGTGGCATGCTGAGCCCCTACCAAGAAACTCCACAGCAGTCCTGGCGACTAATCCACAGCACACTGACACAGAGGCAGACACCTGAGGGGCAAATCACTGTGCACAATGTGTCCTCTGATACACGGGAGTGGGAGTACAGAGTGTATTGTATGGCCTGGAGTAGGCATGACTGTCCAGCCCCACATGAATGAGGGATGAGCCCTGGACTGTAGGCAGCTGGCTAAGTATGTGTGACACACGTCATATACATACTCCTGGGGCCCAAACATTGTTCCCACCCGCAGCATGGGTGTGTGCCAGGTACCCCAGCCACATGTGGTGGATCAGCTCAGCAATTGGACCACAGATCAAAGTAACACGCTGAATACATGTCAGAATACAGGCATTGTGTAAGCAATGGACCCACCCATGATGCCCACCACAGAGTCAGGGAAACAGATGCTGTCTCCCACCTTGAGTCAAGCAAACTGCAAGGACACAGTCCTAAGTGACAGAATTCCCTGCATGTAAGGGCCACACCTGGGTATCAGATGAGGAGTGGGCAGTGCACAATAGAGGGACATGGCTCCTGGACAACATGACTGCTGTACTGTGGCAGTTCAACCTGGCCCGAGGAGGGCACATAACATGTTAGACAGAGTACACAGTGCAGTCTTTGACTCACCCCCTCCTTGCTGCTCTCTGGCCTTCAGCTGCCCATCCAGGTCTGGAAAGACCACCGCCAGGATCCTGAGCATGTGGGGGTCAGGGTCCGTGTTCTGCCCCTCCTGCGAGGAGGCGACAGCTTCAGCTGGACCCGTGCAATCCTCCGGGTCCAGCCCCGAAGGTCCTGCCACCTCTTTTGGCAGTTGCGGATCCGGCGCTTGTAGACCCCCACGGACCGGACAGCCCGGACGATGTCCTTCCAGATCTCATGCTTCCGATGGGCAGAAGCCTGTCAGGATGACAAAGTGATAAGGACATTACTACACATGCAACATATCCGTGCATGACACAGTTGCATATACATGTCGCAATCACAGGGGCACATGGTGTACCCAGGCAGTGCACGGCTGCCCATGGACAGTTTTCCAGAAGTCACTACATGGTATCATAGCATGGGGAGTAAAACCCTGTTCAGAAGCACTGTCACTGCACCATACCTGTCCAGTGCAAGTCACTACACACTATGGGGGGTGACAACTACTCAGTGAGCCTGCTAGCCAGTGGTGTGCTGACTCTCAGCCTTGCTAGTCAGACAAAATGCACATTCAGAAAGGCAGTGCACAGAACACTCACCTGCTCCCCTGGTGTCCCATACAGCTTGCTGTACTGTGGAAGTAGGCTGTCCAGCAGGGCCTGGTTCTCTTCAAGGCTGAAGGCTGGGGCTCTCTCCACAGTACGTGCCATTGCAGGGTCCAGAGGGGCAGAGACAGCAGCAGTGCAGTGGCAGATGTCGTCCTGGAGCATGTAGTGCAGGCAAGTGGGCTCTCAGGGGAACATGCAGCAATATATATGTGCTGGAGAGGCAGATACTGTCCCTTGTGTCCAAAGTGATAGGTCCAAGTCGTTTGCATCTTCTGAATCTGGCCAATCCATGGAATAGCAGCACCAAAACACGCCCACAGCATCCTTCAAATCTTCAACTTCATGACATACATGATTTTGCAACATTGTTGTGGGTGACCAACTGATTTTCCAGCAACCGACTCGTTCGAATATTCGAAAACGCGTCCGTTGCCAGGCAAGCCCATTGTCAATGGGTGCGCACCGATCGGTCCATTGAGGTACAACGCGCACAGGGGTACAACGCGTACCCGCACACATTGAATGCAATGGGCCGGCCGGAGGCACCGATCGGTCCATTGCTGTTCAACGCGCACAGGGGTACAACGCGTACCCGCACACATTGAATGCAATGGGCCGGCCGGAGGCACCGATCGGTCCATTGCAGTACAACGCGCACAGGGGTACAACGCGTACCCGCACACATTGAAAGCAATGGGCCGGCCGGAGGCACCGATCGGTCCATTGCTGTTCAACGCGCACAGGGGTACAACGCGTACCCGCACACATTGAAAGCAATGGGCCGGCCGGAGGCACCGATCGGTCCATTGCTGTTCAACGCGCACAGGGGTACAACGCGTACCCGCACACATTGAATGCAATGGGCCGGCCGGAGGCACCGATCGGTCCATTGCAGTACAACGCGCACAGGGGTACAACTCATCACTGTACATGTGACTGGCATATGTCAGCATGCCTGTCTCAGATGGACATATGCCAGCCACAGATAGCTCCCAGGGAGTGAGGGGCACACCTACATCACGACAGCCTGTCCAAACCTTATCATAAGGCATGTAAGGCTGCATTTCCTATTGTGTGTATGTTGGTGTACATGTTGTCCTGTGGGTGTCACCTGTGGGCAGCCACCCCCAGGCTGTGCACGTGTTCATGGGGACAGGATCATGGGTGTTACGTGTACGTGACCACTGTGATGTGCAACTGTTCATATCTGTGCATGTGCCATGGTCACATTTCACAGTGGTGTTTGTGTATGTCATGTCACATACCCCGTGAGTCCCATGTGGGACGGTATGTTTGAGCCAGGGTGTCCCAGTGGCACAATAGTGATGGCCCTCCACAGTCTTTGTGCATGTAGTGTTTACAATGTCTCTGATTTCATGTGCACAATGGGAGACAGTCTCCACATCCACGTTGTGTGTGCATGGACTCTGATGTTGTGCGTGTGTGTCACAGACGTCCATGGCTCTCCTGCCATGGCAAGTGTGGCCACTACCTGTGGGGGTCATGTTTGTTTTGTTGTGGTGTACACATGATACTCCAGGTGATGCCAGTGTCCATGTGGCATTACAGGGTCCCTGGGAATGTGCCTGTCGTTGAGCTGTGGTGCCTGGGGCACATCTGTCCTCACATGTCACTGGGGGGTGACTGTGACACAGCATCATGATATCCAATGGGCCAAACAGGGACAAATTGATGCCACCTGTAGGACCGTGTTGACAGATGTTGGCCATGTATGTACCATAAATGTCGTTCCGGTACTGCACACTTCATGTAGTTGTGCCTCATGATGATGTATGTTGGGATCTTGAGTGTGTTCAATGCCGCATATGTGGGGTGACTGACGATCTTGCTTACTTCTCCTCTGCACTGCAGGGCTCCTGCTGTCCATCGGCCATTCCCAGACCTGGCAACGATGGTGGAACGGGACAGCATCCGACGGTACCGCTTCACCAGGCAGCTGATTGAGGATTTGGCAGTGCAGTTGTCCCCACATTTGCAGCCTGGCCGGCCGTATCCTACAGCGCTGACCCCCAAGGTGAAGGTGATGGCAGCCCTACACTTCTTTGCCACCGGTACCTTCCAACATACTGTGGCGTCTGCTGGTGGGATGTCACAGACCATGTTCAGCCGTGTGCTCCGCGATGTTTTGGCGGCAATGTTGCTCTTCCTGAACCGGTACATCTATTTCCCTAGACTGCGACGACTCACTGACGTGAAGAGTGACTTTTATGCCCTGGGGAGGATGCCGCATGTCATTGGCTCCATTGATGGGACACATGTGGCTTTGGTACCACCACAGGCCCAGGAGCAGGCCTACAGGAACCGCAAGCACTACCACTCGGTCAATGCACTGGTGGTGTGTCTTGCAGACATGACCATCACACACGTGTGTGCCCGTTTCCCTGGTTCAGCACACGATGCCTTTGTGATGAGGAGTAGTCGCATCCCCAGGTTGATGGCACAGATGCAGAACCAGCGTGCCTGGCTTGTCGGTGTGTACTGACTTTGTGCCATTGTGTGTGATCTGATCTGTAGTATTCCGCCCACTTTTCCAAGTCAGCTGATGTGCACTTGTCTGTCCGTAGGTGACTCGGGATACCCCAACATGCCGTGGTTGCTGACACCCCTCAGGAACCCTGTGACACCTGCCCAGATGCGCTACAATGAGGCACATGGTCGGACCAGGAGAGTGATTGAGCGGACCTTTGGTCTCCTGAAGAGCCGCTTCCGCTGCCTGGACAAGACCGGAGGGTCCCTCCCATATGCCCCTGCAAAAGTGTGCAAGATTATCATCGTCTGCTGCATGCTCCACAACCTGGCAGTGCGGAAGGAGTTGCCTCTCATCCAGGATGACGATGACCAACATCCGCCACCTGTGGAGGATCCTGGCCTGGACCACGATGCCAGTGACGATGATGATGATGATGGTGATGGTGATGTCCGCACACAGCTCATCACCAACTTCTTTAGCTGAATGTGAGTATCCTGAGGTGTCATGTGAATGATGTGAGTTGGCATGATGTGTGGGTGGTGCTCTGGTGCTGTTGGAGTGTGTCCATGGGCTACTTGACAGGATGTGTGTTGCGATGTGTGGTGACAGGTGGGCTGTACTCCCCAACAGTGTTGACATGCTAACTTGGTTCTGGGTGGGTATCTTGTAACATGTATTGTGCATGAGTTTTGCTGTTCTGTCCTGTACTGCATTGCTTTTGACTGTGTGTCATTTCTGTCCTTCACAGGGTACTTTCAGATTCGTTTGGTCAACTGTGTCCACCGACGACGTGATTGCACATCCAGGCTGGTAGCTGTTGTGTCCCTACAGGTGATGTGCGCCACACCCATGGACTTCCTTCTGTCTACAGTTGTTGACTGTGTGCCCGCTACCAGGTGGGGTTACCTTGCATCTGTAGTGGTTACGGCATGTTGCTACTGTGTAATAAACCTGTGCTTCACTTAGTGATGTGCGTTGTCTGTGGTCCCACATTTGACTGCCATTTGCTTACTGCACCTGTGGGCTACTTGACTACAACTGGGAATGGGTGTGGTGTCTGTGCATTGCACCGTCTTCCCTGGCAACATCAGTGTAGGCAATGAGTCAGATGGCCTAGGTGTGTATGTGTTGTGTAGCCCTGGTGGTGTGTCTCCCTCATATGTGTCACGTTGCCTGTACTCACATGCCTGTGTTGTCCTTGCTGTTGCAGTTCGCATACACTGTGTAATTTTGCAGTTCATCATCCCCATAACAGCACCCACGTTGGAATCACGACAGAGGCAAGTATGGTGTATTAGTGTGTTTATTGTGATAATAGTGCATAGGATGGATTGTGCTGTACATGAATCTTGCAATCCCAAGTTCCTAGATGAATAGAAAGTCCAGGTAGACAGGATCCCCAGTATCGGGGCCACTGTTGTCTGACACATTGTTCCAACTTATACTCCCCATGCAATGTGTGGGAGTAGTGTTGCCATCAACAGGGTGAACAGTCTGTGCACAAAGGCGAAAATCCAGAACAGGTTCAGGCTTCCTGGGAGTTGCGCTTGGCCATCAGCCTCTCACTTTCCCCTCCTCGGACGACCCCTCTTCTTGGGGGGGGGCCCTCAAGTGCAGGCTGCTGCGGTGCAGGGGACTCTCCGCCAGAGTCCTCCTCCCTCCCTGTGGCAGTTGCAGTTTGTTCGGTACCAGATGTTGTTGGCACACAGGGAGGTGTGGACTGGTTGCTGTTCATCTGGCGGAGGCATTGTAAAATGTCCCTGTGCACCGCCGTCATCTCATGTAGTACATCCCACTTGGACTCCACGCGGGTCATGTGGGAGTCCACACGTGACATGTGGGAGTCCACACGTGACATGTGTGACTCCACTTGGGACATGTGGGAGTCCAAGCGGGCATGATGGGCAGCCTGCTGCTGTTTGATGTCTCTGAGGAGCCCCACTACCTGGCTGAGCTCTCCGGTGCTGGACTGGTACGCATCAGCTATGCGTACCAGTTGTGGGTCTTCATGCACACCAGCAACGTCTGCAAGCAGCGACCTCTGTCTCCCACCCCTCCCACCACCCCTGCTGACATGTGCAGTGTGTGCAGTTGCACGCACAGATAACCCTGGTCCACCTTGGGGGTTGGTGGTGGTGGTGGTGTCCATGGCCCCAGGTTGGTCCAGGGTCACTGCGCTGGTGTTGTTCCTTATTCTGTCCATGTCGGCAGGGATGGTATTCGTGGTGACAGTCGTTGGAGGGGTGGGTGCAGGGGTGCAGCTGGTGGACCTGCTGGTGCTGCAGCTGGTGGTCCTGCTGGTGCAGCATGTTGACTTGCACCGGATGTGCCAGGTTGTTCTTCATCGTCCGAGGAGGACAGAGGCTGTACGACGCCAGTGAGCTCGGCATCCTCTTGAGCCTGGGACTGGGACTCCTCAGCGTCTGCTGCTGTGTCCCTATCATCACCTGTTTTTGGGAGACACAAACAATGTATGTCATGTTTCTGCAGGCATCAGTGGTTGACACACCTGACAGTTGTGACTGTGCCTCGGGGTGCGGGCCTGTACATTGTATTGTCCTAAGTCGTCACAGTCAGGGGTTGATATTGGTGTGGCACATTGTCCTGCATTATTTGGGCATTTCTATGTATTCTCTGGGGTGTGAACATGGTCTGCATTGATTGTGTTTGGTTGACAGCCAGACCTCCTTCCCACCCACCCACCCACCCAGTCAGTTATCCCACCATGGAACGTGCTTGCATTGCAGGGAGTGTAAGTTGTCTCTCAGGATGTCAGTCAGTGGTGTCCTGCTGTTTGTTGGTGCACAGTTGGCAGCAGGGCCTTGTGCTCCCCACAGCAGTAGCCAGTGTCAGCCATCTTGTGAGTCCTTCTCCACTCCCTGTGATGTGAGCATGGTTCAGGGTGGTGTTGATGGGCCAGTTGTGAGGCTGAGCAATGTCTGTGACTACGACTCCCATCATGCTATTGCCTCCACCCCCCTTCCCAGCATGCCCATGCTTCCTTCCTTTTGACTCTGCTTCCCTGTGGGGTGGGCTGGCTGTGCTGACAGGATGGCTGGGAGTGTTGTCCTGGCAGTTGTTTGGCTAAGAGTCCCAAGAGTGTCCCTGTGCTTCACACTACATAAGCCAGGGTGGTGGTGCTTTGTGGGATCTTGTGTTGGGATGGAGGGCATTGCATTCTACCAGGTGGGTACTGTGGAGTTTGTGTTGGGGGGGGGGGTGTGAGGGGAGGTGCTGGTGACTATAGTCAGTGCTGCAAGTCCCCCTTCCCACCCAGCCAGCCAGATATCCCACCATGGAACGTGCTTGCATTGCAGGGAGTGTAAGTTGTCTCTCAGGATGTCAGTCAGTGGTGTCCTGCTGTTTGTTGGTGCACAGTTGGCAGCAGGGCCTTGTGCTCCCCACAGCAGTAGCCAGTGTCAGCCATCTTGTGAGTCCTTCTCCACTCCCTGTGATGTGAGCATGGTTCAGGGTGGTGTTGATGGGCCAGTTGTGAGGCTGAGCAATGTCTGTGACTACGACTCCCATCATGCTATTGCCTCCACCCCCTTCCCAGCATGCCCATGCTTCCTTCCTTTGACTCTGCTTCCCTGTGGGGTGGGCTGGCTGTGCTGACAGGATGGCTGGGAGTGTTGTCCTGGCAGTTGTTTGGCTAAGAGTCCCAAGAGTGTCCCTGTGCTTCACACAACATAAGCCAGGGTGGTGGTGCTTTGTGGGATCTTGTGTTAGGATGGAGGGCATTGCATTCTACCAGGTGGGTACTGTGGAGTTTGTGTTGGGGGGGGGTGTGAGGGGAGGTGCTGGTGACTATGGTCAGTGCTGCAAGTCCCCCTTCCCACCCAGCCAGCCAGATATCCCACCATGGAACGTGCTTGCATTGCAGGGAGTGTAAGTTGTCTCTCAGGATGTCAGTCAGTGGTGTCCTGCTGTTTGTTGGTGCACAGTTGGCAGCAGGGCCTTGTGCTCCCCACAGCAGTGGCCAGTGTCAGCCATCTTGTGAGTCCTTCTCCACTCCCTGTGATGTGAGCATGGTTCAGGGTGGTGTTGATGGGCCAGTTGTGAGGCTGAGCAATGTCTGTGACTACGACTCCCATCATGCTATTGCCTCCACCCCCTTCCCAGCATGCCCATGCTTCCTTCCTTTTGACTCTGCTTCCCTGTGGGGTGGGCTGGCTGTGCTGACAGGATGGCTGGGAGTGTTGTCCTGGCAGTTGTTTGGCTAAGAGTCCCAAGAGTGTCCCTGTGCTTCACACAACATAAGCCAGGGTGGTGGTGCTTTGTGGGATCTTGTGTTAGGATGGAGGGCATTGCATTCTACCAGGTGGGTACTGTGGAGTTTGTGTTGGGGGGGGTGTGAGGGGAGGTGCTGGTGACTATGGTCAGTGCTGCAAGTCCCTCTTCCCACCCAGCCAGCCAGATATCCCACCATGGAACGTGCTTGCATTGCAGGGAGTGTAAGTTGTCTCTCAGGATGTCAGTCAGTGGTGTCCTGCTGTTTGTTGGTGCACAGTTGGCAGCAGGGCCTTGTGCTCCCCACAGCAGTAGCCAGTGTCAGCCATCTTGTGAGTCCTTCTCCACTCCCTGTGATGTGAGCATGGTTCAGGGTGGTGTTGATGGGCCAGTTGTGAGGCTGAGCAATGTCTGTGACTACGACTCCCATCATGCTATTGCCTCCACCCCCTTCCCAGCATGCCCATGCTTCCTTCCTTTTGACTCTGCTTCCCTGTGGGGTGGGCTGGCTGTGCTGACAGGATGGCTGGGAGTGTTGTCCTGGCAGTTGTTTGGCTAAGAGTCCCAAGAGTGTCCCTGTGCTTCACACAACATAAGCCAGGGTGGTGGTGCTTTGTGGGATCTTGTGTTAGGATGGAGGGCATTGCATTCTACCAGGTGGGTACTGTGGAGTTTGTGTTGGGGGGGTGTGAGGGGAGGTGCTGGTGACTATGGTCAGTGCTGCAAGTCCCTCTTCCCACCCAGCCAGCCAGATATCCCACCATGGAACGTGCTTGCATTGCAGGGAGTGTAAGTTGTCTCTCAGGATGTCAGTCAGTGGTGTCCTGCTGTTTGTTGGTGCACAGTTGGCAGCAGGGCCTTGTGCTCCCCACAGCAGTAGCCAGTGTCAGCCATCTTGTGAGTCCTTCTCCACTCCCTGTGATGTGAGCATGGTTCAGGGTGGTGTTGATGGGCCAGTTGTGAGGCTGAGCAATGTCTGTGACTACGACTCCCATCATGCTATTGCCTCCACCCCCTTCCCAGCATGCCCATGCTTCCTTCCTTTTGACTCTGCTTCCCTGTGGGGTGGGCTGGCTGTGCTGACAGGATGGCTGGGAGTGTTGTCCTGGCAGTTGTTTGGCTAAGAGTCCCAAGAGTGTCCCTGTGCTTCACACAACATAAGCCAGGGTGGTGGTGCTTTGTGGGATCTTGTGTTAGGATGGAGGGCATTGCATTCTACCAGGTGGGTACTGTGGAGTTTGTGTTGGGGGGGGTGTGAGGGGAGGTGCTGGTGACTATGGTCAGTGCTGCAAGTCCCTCTTCCCACCCAGCCAGCCAGATATCCCACCATGGAACGTGCTTGCATTGCAGGGAGTGTAAGTTGTCTCTCAGGATGTCAGTCAGTGGTGTCCTGCTGTTTGTTGGTGCACAGTTGGCAGCAGGGCCTTGTGCTCCCCACAGCAGTAGCCAGTGTCAGCCATCTTGTGAGTCCTTCTCCACTCCCTGTGATGTGAGCATGGTTCAGGGTGGTGTTGATGGGCCAGTTGTGAGGCTGAGCAATGTCTGTGACTACGACTCCCATCATGCTATTGCCTCCACCCCCTTCCCAGCATGCCCATGCTTCCTTCCTTTTGACTCTGCTTCCCTGTGGGGTGGGCTGGCTGTGCTGACAGGATGGCTGGGAGTGTTGTCCTGGCAGTTGTTTGGCTAAGAGTCCCAAGAGTGTCCCTGTGCTTCACACAACATAAGCCAGGGTGGTGGTGCTTTGTGGGATCTTGTGTTAGGATGGAGGGCATTGCATTCTACCAGGTGGGTACTGTGGAGTTTGTGTTGGGGGGGGTGTGAGGGGAGGTGCTGGTGACTATGGTCAGTGCTGCAAGTCCCTCTTCCCACCCAGCCAGCCAGATATCCCACCATGGAACGTGCTTGCATTGCAGGGAGTGTAAGTTGTCTCTCAGGATGTCAGTCAGTGGTGTCCTGCTGTTTGTTGGTGCACAGTTGGCAGCAGGGCCTTGTGCTCCCCACAGCAGTAGCCAGTGTCAGCCATCTTGTGAGTCCTTCTCCACTCCCTGTGATGTGAGCATGGTTCAGGGTGGTGTTGATGGGCCAGTTGTGAGGCTGAGCAATGTCTGTGACTACGACTCCCATCATGCTATTGCCTCCACCCCCTTCCCAGCATGCCCATGCTTCCTTCCTTTTGACTCTGCTTCCCTGTGGGGTGGGCTGGCTGTGCTGACAGGATGGCTGGGAGTGTTGTCCTGGCAGTTGTTTGGCTAAGAGTCCCAAGAGTGTCCCTGTGCTTCACACAACATAAGCCAGGGTGGTGGTGCTTTGTGGGATCTTGTGTTAGGATGGAGGGCATTGCATTCTACCAGGTGGGTACTGTGGAGTTTGTGTTGGGGGGGGTGTGAGGGGAGGTGCTGGTGACTATGGTCAGTGCTGCAAGTCCCCCTTCCCACCCAGCCAGCCAGATATCCCACCATGGAACGTGCTTGCATTGCAGGGAGTGTAAGTTGTCTCTCAGGATGTCAGTCAGTGGTGTCCTGCTGTTTGTTGGTGCACAGTTGGCAGCAGGGCCTTGTGCTCCCCACAGCAGTGGCCAGTGTCAGCCATCTTGTGAGTCCTTCTCCACTCCCTGTGATGTGAGCATGGTTCAGGGTGGTGTTGATGGGCCAGTTGTGAGGCTGAGCAATGTCTGTGACTACGACTCCCATCATGCTATTGCCTCCACCCCCTTCCCAGCATGCCCATGCTTCCTTCCTTTTGACTCTGCTTCCCTGTGGGGTGGGCTGGCTGTGCTGACAGGATGGCTGGGAGTGTTGTCCTGGCAGTTGTTTGGCTAAGAGTCCCAAGAGTGTCCCTGTGCTTCACACAACATAAGCCAGGGTGGTGGTGCTTTGTGGGATCTTGTGTTAGGATGGAGGGCATTGCATTCTACCAGGTGGGTACTGTGGAGTTTGTGTTGGGGGGGGGTGTGAGGGGAGGTGCTGGTGACTATGGTCAGTGCTGCAAGTCCCCCTTCCCACCCAGCCAGCCAGATATCCCACCATGGAACGTGCTTGCATTGCAGGGAGTGTAAGTTGTCTCTCAGGATGTCAGTCAGTGGTGTCCTGCTGTTTGTTGGTGCACAGTTGGCAGCAGGGCCTTGTGCTCCCCACAGCAGTAGCCAGTGTCAGCCATCTTGTGAGTCCTTCTCCACTCCCTGTGATGTGAGCATGGTTCAGGGTGGTGTTGATGGGCCAGTTGTGAGGCTGAGCAATGTCTGTGACTACGACTCCCATCATGCTATTGCCTCCACCCCCTTCCCAGCATGCCCATGCTTCCTTCCTTTTGACTCTGCTTCCCTGTGGGGTGGGCTGGCTGTGCTGACAGGATGGCTGGGAGTGTTGTCCTGGCAGTTGTTTGGCTAAGAGTCCCAAGAGTGTCCCTGTGCTTCACACAACATAAGCCAGGGTGGTGGTGCTTTGTGGGATCTTGTGTTAGGATGGAGGGCATTGCATTCTACCAGGTGGGTACTGTGGAGTTTGTGTTGGGGGGGGTGTGAGGGGAGGTGCTGGTGACTATGGTCAGTGCTGCAAGTCCCCCTTCCCACCCAGCCAGCCAGATATCCCACCATGGAACGTGCTTGCATTGCAGGGAGTGTAAGTTGTCTCTCAGGATGTCAGTCAGTGGTGTCCTGCTGTTTGTTGGTGCACAGTTGGCAGCAGGGCCTTGTGCTCCCCACAGCAGTAGCCAGTGTCAGCCATCTTGTGAGTCCTTCTCCACTCCCTGTGATGTGAGCATGGTTCAGGGTGGTGTTGATGGGCCAGTTGTGAGGCTGAGCAATGTCTGTGACTACGACTCCCATCATGCTATTGCCTCCACCCCCTTCCCAGCATGCCCATGCTTCCTTCCTTTTGACTCTGCTTCCCTGTGGGGTGGGGTGGCTGTGCTGACAGGATGGCTGGGAGTGTTGTCCTGGCAGTTGTTTGGCTAAGAGTCCCAAGAGTGTCCCTGTGCTTCACACAACATAAGCCAGGGTGGTGGTGCTTTGTGGGATCTTGTGTTAGGATGGAGGGCATTGCATTCTACCAGGTGGGTACTGTGGAGTTTGTGTTGGGGGGGGTGTGAGGGGAGGTGCTGGTGACTATGGTCAGTGCTGCAAGTCCCCCTTCCCACCCAGCCAGCCAGATATCCCACCATGGAACGTGCTTGCATTGCAGGGAGTGTAAGTTGTCTCTCAGGATGTCAGTCAGTGGTGTCCTGCTGTTTGTTGGTGCACAGTTGCCAGCAGGGCCTTGTGCTCCTCACAGCAGTAGCCAGTGTCAGCCATCTTGTGAGTCCTTCTCCACTCCCTGTGATGTGCGCATGGTTCATGGTGGTGTTGATGGGACAGTTGTGGGGGGGGCAATATGTGTGACTGCGACTCCCATGATGCTATTGGCTACACTGACTTGGCCAGCATACACAGAATTCCTTCCTTTGAGTGGTCTTCACTGTGTGTTGGTGTTGTTGTGGTGGCTACATGTGTGGATGTGTGTGTTAGTTCTATTTGTGCCACTGCCTAGCTGTAGTTGTGGTTGTGTTTGTACATGTGTTGGCACAGTTGGATGTGACTTTTTTGATGGCATGTGTTGGGTTTATCTGACTGACATACACATTTTGGGATGATTCTGTTCTAGTTGCTGTGTAATTGCTATGAGTGCATGGTTTGACTCTCCCCTTGACAGTGATGTGTGTGTGTTTTGTGGCAGTATATTGTGTACATTTGTTGTGTACTCACCAGGCTCTGGGATGTCCTCTAGTCCATATATGCTCACTGGCGGTAGGATGGCCCGCACCTTCTCCTCCCAGGGCCTGAGGTATATTGGCTTGGCAGGAGGGCCACTGCCGGTGTGTTGGCTGTTGATGTAATCTTGCTTCAGCAGTTTCCGTACCCTCCTGCGCACGTCATACCACCTGTTCTGGATGTCGCTCTTTGTGCGCCGACATGGTGATTGTGCGTTCACCCTGTTGATGATCCTCTCCCACATCTTGGTTTTCTGCGACATGGGGGTCTGTTGGACCAATGTGCCAAACAGCTGTGGCTCTACCCTGAGGATCTCGTCTACCAGGACTTCCAATTCACAATCTAGGAACTTGTGATTCTTCTTGGGGGGCATGGTGATGGGTGGTGATGGTGGGTGATGTGTGTGTTGGTGTGCAGGTGAGGGTGTGTGGGTGTGTGTTGTGCTGGGTGTATGTGAGGTAGGTATTTGTTGGTGTGCTGCTGGTGTGTGGCTTGTGTGAGGGATGAGCTGTGGGTGTGTGGTTGCTTTCTCTTGGGTGCTGGTAGTGGAATGGCATTTGCAAAGGCTCATGGTAGTGATTTGTGTCCTTTATATAGGTGGAGTTGTGGGTGTGTCTTTGTTCTCTGTCCCCACCCCCCAGTATTTATTGGCTTGGTAATTGCTTGTTTGGCCTTTTTTGGTTGATTTTTCCTTTGTGCTGTTTGTGTATGTTGGAAACGTTCTTGTGACCGAGTCGGACCCTGCATTGGTCTCGTACGGTGTTTTCCGTTTCGTTCACGCTGTGTTTGTGCAGTTTTGTATGCTGCGTACGCGTCGGTCGCGGTGTATTGTGTTGCTTCGGCTCGGTTTTGTATGCGTGTCGGTCGTACGGCTTGTCCTCCGTCCGACTCGGTCGTGTTTTCGCGCCTTGCATCGTACTTTGCGGGTTGGAGTTGGCGGGTACGATTCGGTCGGATTTGTTCCGGGTGCGTGTCGGTCGGTTGGATTCGCGTGTTTTTCCGGCCGGATTGCTATTTTCCGAGCGGCTCGGTCGGTCGGCTTGGTTTCCTGACGTGTCGGTCGGATTTATCGCGGCTTGCATCGTACTTGGCGTGTCGGGCGCCACTGGTACGTGTCGGTCGGTATTTTTCCGGATCCGAGTCGGTCGGTGCTTTTCCGGCCCGAATCGGAATCGACCCCATAGTCTTTAGTCTGCTTTGTTAACCCAGGCCACCAATAGCGTTGTTTCAATAAAGAAACAGTCGCCAT
>CAWUFW010027254.1:0-27988 GCA_963921515.1 Calotriton arnoldi | reverse complement strand
GTGAAAGCAGATAGGCTGGGGTCCTGAATAGCAGGATCCCAGCCAGACTAAGTCGAAAACAGTGAGGCATCAGCAAAAAGTGGGGGTAACTATAAGAAGCAGATCCTACTCTCCTACATCGCCCCCTCGGTTGCAGTCCTGATGAGCACTGGTTGGGTCTCCCGCCACCAAAGATTGTTTGCACCATCGAAATCGGGTGATGGTTGCTGAGATGGGGCCAGTTCTAATCCACCGTTGACCTAGTGGCCCTTCTGTGCCGTCCGCTCTTGCACTTGACCCCCTGTGTTGTCTTACCGAATTGGGATGTCTGGATTAGGCTCGTAGGTGTCTGTGGGCCTTGTATCCCAGCTCCTGTTATTTGTCTGTGATGCTTGTTGTTAAGGCTGTACTTTCCCTGTTGTTGTTTTTTGCGTAGACTCTGGGGCCCTCTGGGTCTCTAGTGGAGTCTCTGTGTGGAATGAGTCTGTATGTTTGATGGTGTGCTGGATGAGCTACATAGGGTTCTGAGGGGTGTAGCTTGCTCCCGGGTGGTTGGGGGGCCGGGGGGGTTAGATCTCCTTGTTGGCTATCTGCATTTAAGCTTTTGGCTTCCGCGTTTGCATTGCGCTGCATAGTGGCCTCCTTTGGGTCTCTGATGCTGTCTACCTCCTGGCTGGGAGTTACTCCGTTGCTTGGTGTTTGGGGGATTGGACTTAAGTAGGTTTCAGGCGAATTTCGTTTTTTGGGTTAGAAAAGTGGATATGTGACTAGTTGGGTTGTTTCTGGTCTTTTGTTATGGCCTTTCCTCCTGATTTGTCTCCTTTGTTCGGCGTGTAGGGCAGGCATGTCTTTAGCTAGGATTGACGTTGATTCGGTGACAAAGACTTCCTCGGATGAGCTTCTCATGTTTCCTGTGTGTGGGTTGTTAACTGCTCTCGCCAGGCTTTGTATTTTGAAGGCGTCTGATTCTGGGTTTGGTGGATCATTGCGGGCTGTCATATCCTTTTTCAGATCGTCAACGAGGTTGGTTAGCATGGAATGGAGGGAGGATAGTTTCTCAACAATTGGCCCGGCAGATCAAGCTTCCTTCCAGTTGGGCTTGTGTTATTAATGTGTTAAGATTCCCTAATTTTTCACATATGCCTCCGACGTTTAGAGCCAGGGTGTTGAGGCATGTCAATTGTATGTCCATCTTTTCTGACTGGTACTGAAGTGCCTCCACCGATCGTTGCATAGTACTTAGCAGGGAGGCGTACACATTTATCGTTTGTGAAGGAACTGTGTTATTTGGGAGGGCTCTCCTTTTGAGGTCCGCATCGAAGTTGCCTTTGCTGCATTTGTCAGAACTAGTTGAAGGAGAGCTGTGCCCGAGCCCTTTTGGGGAGTCCAGCGAATAGGATGCCACCAGGTCGGCCAATTCCTGGGTGACAAGATAGGAGACGACTTCCAGCTCATCCTCCTGTATCTCATGTGGTCCTGCCCCTCTGCAGCTCTTAATGTGGTCCTCTTGTGATAGCGATGTAAGCTGCGAGTTTGGGGAGTGGAGAGGGGTCTGTGAGGGGCAAGGGGGCGGTGTACTGGTAGCACATTCTTGTGCCAAGGCTTTCCCCTGTGACTCCTTTTTGCTGTTGTCCTCTTGTTGCATGAAGAGGGATTCTGTTTGTTTGTTGGGACAATTTAGTCTTCTGTTTTCTCTCTTGCTTTGCTTCTGTGTATCAGAGGGGTAGCAGGCCTTAGTCAGGGTGGTGCAATGGTGTTGAGGTGGTACTTAGGGCCTGTATGCCCCTCCCTTCTGCAGAGTTTTCCTGTGCGATTCGAGTCATGGGGTGCCTGACCGTGACTTTGACCTGCTCCGCTGTTGTTTGGGTTTGCAGTGAGTGCTCCTTTTGCGCCGTTTGCCTGGCTTGAGGTGAGGTGTACATCGGATTAAAGGGGTCCTGTAGGCCATGCATCCCACTACTAGATGAGAATATGGTAGAGCCTGCATCCTTTACGAAGTAGAATTTGGAGTAGGTTTTGGGTTGGGAGAGGGTCTTCCATTGTCCCTCCTGGTCCCTGTGTATTCTTAGTGGTGCTCCAAGTATTGCTGGGTCGAGGGGGATTAATGCTGGTCTTCTTTTTGCCTTTTGCCCCCCGAGTTCGTGGGAGGTTGCGCCCTTGTCTTTCCTGACCTCATTGTTCCTGGCCGTCCCTGGCTCAGCATTGTGCTTTCTTGGCTGCCTTGGTCTCCTTGACTTGATTGTTATTGCTTGTTTGTTTGTGGCTCACTTTTTCCTAATGCCTAAGGCTGATGCCTAGGGCTGATCCTGTGGCTGCTTCTGCATGGTATCCTGGGGCTGCCAACATGGCTGGCGGGGCCGCCTCTGCAAGGTATACACTCAGTGGCAGCTGATGGAACCCTGCATGATGGTGTCGGAGTTTTAACCGCTGGCCGCAGAAGCTGATTGGAAGTTGGTGGTTGGCGGTAGTAGATGTCACGCTGGTGTTAGGGGGGGTGACATGGACGTGGAGAAGTGAGAGGGAGGGAGCGGAGGAAGCTGGTGGAGACTCCGGGCAGGCGGAGTGGAAGGTCCAGGCAGGGTGGAAGGCCCAAGAGCCCCCTCTCCAGCTGAAGAAGGAGCTCCTTAGCCCCGCTGCACCTTTCTTCTCCCCTGCCCCCTCTCCCACCCTGCAGCCCTGCAGTCCGCAACCCTCTATGCCTATGCTCACCTCAGGGGTGTCTTCTGCTGTGCCTTCTGCTGTGCCCAGCTCCGTGGCTGTCCTCAGCTGCCGTGGTCGCTGTTGCTGTGTGAAAGGTGGCTGCATCAGGGGTCAGTTGGCCGGACAGAGAAGGTGATAGAGAGGGGGGGGGCTGCCACGTATGTCTGCCAGGATACTGAGCTTGCTGCAGAACTTGATGCCGCTCAACCCACCAGATCCTGCCATAGAGCCAGCTGCTCCTTTTGCTGAAGTTGGCAGGGGCAGGCAAGGTTACCTCAGTCGCCTCAGGTAGGAAGTAGAAAGAGTAGAGGAAGTGGTCCTGCCCCTCGAGTCCGCGCCTGTCCCTTGACTGTGGCCTTGGCTGCCCCCACTGCCCCTGCGGTCCTCTCTCTTCACGCCTTTAATGGAAGGCGCAGGTTTTTATTTATTTACTTATTTCTCACACAGCACTCAGTCAGCATCCAGTCTGCCTACCTTCCCCCTCGGACAGCGAAGTGAGGGGTGAGAGTCGTGGTGAGGGAGGCAGCAAGAGGTGCAGCGGCAGTGGTGCAGGAAAATTTGCACTGCATGCTGCAGGCTTCTGAGATCTAGGAGCCTGTGGGGGGGCCTGTGGTGAGAAAGAGAGCGCTGAATCGGGTACCAGTGGCAGCGATGCTAGAGAGTTGGACTCCTCTGGTGTGTCCGCAAGCCACACCCGGCTCTAACCTGGCCACCTCTGCGGACCTCCTGGGGCAGCAGTCTGCCGCACTCACACAGTTGCGGGGCTGCAGGAGTCGCAGGAATCACAGGCTGCAGAAGTCTACTTGATTGTGCCTTTAGCCTTGAGGGTGAAGCGGTGAGTCGGATGCTGGGTGCCTGGGTGTCTGCGTACCACCCGGCTCGCTATGGTCGACTCTGCACTGCTGGCGCCGTCTGGCTAGCTGGCGTGTGATGTCAGATCCCGGAAGTAGCCTCTTGAGTAGCAAACTGGATTCTCCCGAGTAGCGACACACTAGGAGCACACAGGAAGAAGAGGAGAAAAACCTGCAACTGCAACTTTGAGTAGGTGGATCAAGTCCCTTATTGCAAAGGCCTTGTAAGTTGAGGGTCAAGTCTGTCCATTGGTAATTCAAGAAAGATCGACCCGTAGTATGTCTTCTACAGTAGCTAAGTTGCAAGGTGCTTTGATTTCTGAGATTTGCCAGACAACTACATGGTCTGATTCAGCTAACTTTTCTAAACATTATAGTCTCTCAGAAGTACAAATTATTCATTGGATACAGGGTTCTATCCCCTATGAAGGAATAGGGGAGAATTGAATTTCTGTTTTCTATTAAAAAAACTATTTATTTTCAGCATGCACTGTCAGTAGTCCGTGTTTTGTTCGCTTGCTAAAGCTCATTTGCTATGAATGTATGATAGGGAAGGGAGAAACGGTAATGCTTAAATTACATACCGGTAATGGCATTACTCTTAGTACTACTCTCTCACTTTAATTCATATCACCAGTAAATATTTTAAGCATGAGGCTATCCTGCATTGCAAGTATTCCATATGTGACTAAGATTCTCTGCTCCTTGTGCCCAACAAAGATATGCAGAGTCCTGAAGGTCCTGAGGAAGGGTCCAAGGAAAGTTCAAACAGCAAACCAGCTGAAGTAGAGAAACTCCAGCCTCCAAGACAACTTGAACTGTTCAGGAGCACTAGTTGTCAGAGGGCGTACATTTTATAGTTTTTTGTGCTGATCAAACTGGTGAATGTTGATTATATTACTGGCACCCTGGGGAGAGGATATATTCTTGCTGGTTTGTAATGTGCGCTTCTCCTCTATGGCAGATCTGGAGAGCTGCAACCTGACGGGGATTTAGTGGCAGTGCTCACATGCTTTTGTGTCCATAGAGCACATGTCCCACAATGCATGTGCTCCCCTGATTACTGCCCGAAGCTGCGACCAGGTCAGGAAGCAATAGAATGGGAGACATTATTTCATTTCCATGGATGCCTTTCCCCTGTGTGCTACCACCTAAGACTCTGAAGTCTCTGTCCAGAATGTTGTCGTCAGCCCAAGAACAGGGTTTGTGGTAAAGAACAGAAAACCTCATGCAAACAGTGAGAACTGTGGTGGGCAATGTGACAGCTTGGGAGCCTGAATCTCCAGATGGGTGGAGGTGTAGACTCAGGAATATCAAGGCCATCTTACACCTAGCACAAGGAAATCACTTAGTAAGTGGTTATTGTCCAAAAGTATGTTTGGGCAGGAATCAAACTTTCAAAATATGAGTAAGTTCCTTTATTTACATCAGGTGTAAGAGCACACCACTCATAAGTGCTAAAGATGTACAACATACACCCCGAAAGGAGCTGCAGGAAGCAGCCCAGGTCATATCTGAGAGAGCATAGTTCCCCATGATGTCCACAATGGCATGCTCTCTGTGCTTTTGGTACTATCTGGGCAAGGACCGCACAAACACACTTGCCATTGACAAGCCACCGTCAAGCGTCCTCTGTATGCTCAATCAGTGACCTCCATCATAAACTTGCTGCAACAATCAGCTAGTGAATATCAGGAGAGGAGTTGAAGCTTTATTTGGAAACAAGTTTGAAGCCTGAGTAGAGGTCTGAGAGGAAGAGGAGGACAAAGTAAGGACCAGTAGAGGTAAATAATTATGTACTAAAGTAAACTAAGTAAAGTAAAAAAAGAACGACTAAAACATGCCTCAGATCACAAGGAAATGAAGAAAATGAGGAATTGGTGGTAGGAAATAACAAAACAAACTGAAAGTAAATTGAGGTACTGTCCTTATTTCCAAATGAGTAAATTAAGCACTGTAAAAGTAAGGTATAGCTCATAAACCCGTACTCTCAGCTTGAAATATATCTTACACATGTGATCAGAGTGGTAATCATGTCACAGGATTGTACTTACTCTAACTTATTTTCCATAATATTCATTTAAATTATGTATTTAGTAAATTGAATGCTTGCGCTCTTCATTTCAAGATGGGGATCCATTACTCTGACCACATGCAGGACTGGAGTTGTAAGTCTTGTAATACAATAAACGCCACAGCTGATCCACAGAAACTAGCACCTGTCATCTGTAAATGGCAAATAAAAGGGAACAAAGTTTTCACTGTACCTTGCATTGTTATTTCCTTGGTTTGATAGGGAATTTCCTATGAGAATTTCTGCTCCATTCAGCCTTTCAGAATAAGAATTTCTATTGGTGATGGAAATTCCATAAATTTTCTGTGGTTTCAGTAAATCCACCCTCCACCAGGGATTATGTTCATAATCTGTATGGGAGCAGGATCCATGGAAACATTCGGGATCCTGATTTACATCTATCGCATTGATTGCATCTGCCACGTAACCGTATTGAATCGATGCTCCAGCAAGAATACTTGACTGGGTGGCTCGACCACTCAGAGCCACATTCTCACCTGAAAGTAGACAGAAATTAGGTGAGTTGGTTGCTTCAATAAGATAATCTTCATTTCTAAAACATATTTATGCCATAACATAATTACTATTTATATCTTAGAACAGTACACACATTTTTGAAAATCAGTGGCCCTATGTTAACGATATATTGCCATCATAAATGAGGTAAGCAATCATCACTTAGGTCTAGGAGGTGATTGTAACTGCTTCATTAGCACAGCTACTCTACATGGATGTCATACCCTCAGCTTGGGCATTTTAAGGCCGGATTCTGAGGTTTTCACTTTCGCTTCCTCAGGGATATAGTCCTACTTATGCCATTGAGCCACCTATTCCTTCTTCAGGTGGGACAGCACAGCCAGTGTTCATTCATTGAAAGGTCAGGGATGTCACTGTACCTTCCATAACTTTGCATGGGCTTCCTATGCATCACAATATATCCAGCTCCCTCAGCATGTCCAAACCCACATAGTAAACCAGGGACCTGTGCATTGTGCTCTTCCACTGCAGATGCCTGCAGGGTACTTTGCTCAACCAGATCTGTTCTACAGAATTATGTGAAGTCTTTATTAGGGTGAACCCACTCTAGGCCTGCTTGCCAATACCCTTGGTCTATCCTTGCCTGTTTATCAGATGTAGGGGGAAATTTACACTCCTTAAAGGTAGGGCCTAGAACGCCTCTCTTTTGACAAAATTGTTTCACTATATAGGGTGTATGGGCCTGATTCACAGAACTAACTTACGTCAAAATCCTAAACTTACAGCAATTTTGGTATTCACAGAATGAGCTTACACATTTGGGTATTCACAGAATGAACTTACACATTTGGGTATTCACAGAATGAACTTACACATTTGGGTATTCACAGAATGAACTTACTAACAATTTTGGTATTCACAGAATGAACTTACACATTTGGGTATTCACAGAATGAACTTACAACAATTTTGGTATTCACAGAATGAACTTACACATTTGGGTATTCACAGAATGAACTTACAACAATTTTGGTATTCACAGAATTAACTTACTCATCCTAACTTTATGTTCGCCACCGGGCCGGAAATTCCGGCCCGAGTGCGGACATAAGGTTAGGATGAGTAAGTTCATTCTGTGAATACCCAAATGTGTAAGTTCATTCTGTGAATACCCATATGTGTAAATTCATTCTGTGAATACCAAAATTGTTGTAAGTTCATTCTGTGAATACCCAAATGTGTAAGTTCATTCTGTGAATACCCAAATGTGTAAGTTCATTCTGTGAATACCAAAATTGTTGTAAGTTTAGGATTTTGACGTAAGTTAGTTCTGTGAATCAGGCCCTATGTTCCTTGATGAGTATGGAGTAGCATGTAATGCAAAAGTTGAAAAATATAAAAAAAATCCAGCAATGAAATCTTTGTTAAGAAAATAATTTGTTGTCCATTGCCAATGATCTCAGTTATCCAGAGTATCCATTTTGTTTCAGATACACACAATATGATTCCAAATACTTCTTTTGTGATATATACTGGTTTGATAGACTTATATTTCCATTATAATTCAGGTATCCTTCAGTACGATAGTTATTATAGGGTTGATTGTCAGCCTTTAAGGCTGATTTACCCCTTACTTTTGGCCTGCAAGCCTGTGGTTTTCTCAAGGCTGGAAATCGAGAAATATAAGATGTATCCAATAGTATTTAATTTTTAAAAAAATGTAAACTCTGGTAATGGTGCCAAACTATTCTGAGTACATAGGGCCTGATCCTGTTGGGACCGGGACCGGCCGATAGGGAGTCAGCGGTACCGCCATGCAAATTAAGATCCGACCACCGTGGAGGCAGTCGGAAACTTGCCTATTAGCATTGAGGCTTGTGCTGCGGCACGGAAAAGGGGCATGTTCATGAACATCCCTGCACTGTGTGACAGGCACCATGCGGTGCCTGCTACACGGTGCAAGGATGTTTAGGGGGCCAGAACCCATACCAGAGCGCGAGGGGACAAGGGGGGCCCGCTAGGGGCCCCTAAAATCACTTTCTGCCTGCCTTTTCATGGCGGGTTAACCGTCATGAAACAGCTGGTGGAAAGGGACATTGTAATCCCTACGGCGGTGCTTGAGCAGGTAACGCCACTATTGTAGAGATTGCAGTCCCTCAGACGGTCCGACGGGCTACTTGAGCCGTGGCGATCAGTCTCTCCGCCACCCACCATCCGCCCGCCATCGTAATGCGGTAGGCGTACCTGCAGGGTCCGATTGCGGTGGTACCGCCACCAACGGCATCACGGTAGCAGTCCCACTGCCATCGTAATTAGGCCCATAGTTCTTAAGTAATTGCACTGCACTCGTGATTAAACGTGAGTACGACTTATTTTCCAGGTGCCAAGTGATTATGTTCTGTTTGGTGATAAATAATGCTGGAAGTCTTGATGTAATCACTTATATTATATCTTCTATTTATTTAAGACTAAATTGTGATAATTGTTAATAAGTGAGCATGCACTGGCATAGGCTATTGTTCAGAGTTATAAAAAATACCTTGAACTAATTCTTTGTTTGGTTTCTCATGGTCACATCTGGACCATCACACAATATTCGTAGTCCATGCTCAGGTTTGCACCATCATGGAGCCTTTTTATCAGTGGAAGAATGTTAGCATTCTTCCATAATTTTGGCATGTTGCCTGAGGAGAGGGAAGCACTAAAGACCTGGTTTACCGTGGGGTTTATGGTGGGAGCTAATAGGTTCAGGATATTCGCTGGACATGGGTCGGTAGGAGAGCCAGTCTTAATGCTTCGGAGAAGGGTTAGTGACTCTTCAAGTTGAAACTCAGGGAAAGCTAGTAAAGATGGAGGATCCAAGAGGTGAAATTTGCTATTAGAACTAAGGTACAAGGTCAGTTCTTCCTCTGAGATGTTAGTGAAGGTTTGTTGGATCACGGAGATCTTTTTGTGGAAGTATTGAGCTATTTGCTTAGACAATTCTTCCGTGCATTGCCCTTCCTTTGTGCCGGCTTTCGGGGCGGAAAAGGATTTAACTATGCTAAAGATTTCCTTACTCTTATTTTGGGCATTTTCTATCTTGGATTGAAAGAAGTTTTTCTTGGCTGCCTTCACGAGAATGTAATGAGCTTTTAAGGTGTCTTTATACACCTTCCTGTCCTCAGGTAGATAGGATTTACACCATTTCCGTTCCATTTTCTACAATTTCTTTTGCTAGATCTGACGTAATTGTTAAACCATGGAGCTGGTGGGGGCGACCTCTTTGAGGAGTGGGAAACAACCGGTACCGCTGCACCAATGTTGGTTCGGAGCCATGCATCTATTGAGAGGGCGTCCGAGTCGGGGCAGCCAGACAGCTCCGGTGAGGAACGACCGAGGGCGTCTGCTAACATCGGGATGGATATTTTATGGAACGTCCTGTAATTAGGGACCCTCTGCCCTGCGTTAGCCTGAGGGACTGTGTCAGAGTTGGGAATGATGAATTTTAATAGGAGGTGGTCAGACCAGGTAATGGGAAGAGGTAGGCTTACTGATATGTCAAAGTTGTGAAAGATTTGGTCCTTCTCATGGGTGGCAGAAGAAATAGATGGAAACATGTTGCAGGCCTGCAGCGTCTCCAACAAGGAAATTGTTTGAGGGTCTTTTCCATTGTCCATATGTATATTGAAATCTCCCAGAATAAGGCAGTTGTTGTATTTTAAGTCCAGGGAGGTGGTGGCTGTATTAAGCATAGTAATACAATTTCCAATTGCACCAGGAGGTCTGAAAATCAGAAAACCAGCTATGCTATGATGGGGGATAAGGTACAACAGAAGCCTAAGGACTCTGTGCCCTCGATGTTTTCCATCGGGATGGGAGAGCAGTCTAGTTTTTGATTGTAAATTATGGCGACACCGCCCCCTTCACACTCGGTCGGTCCCTCCTAAGGATTTTATAACCCGTAGGGATGGCCGAGGTGATAGTAGGGTTTGAGGCTTCAGACAGCCAGGTCTCAGTGAGAAATAAAAGATCAGGCTGTTCGTCCAAAAGTAGGTCATAAATGTGTGGTTCATGCTTATGCATAGAGCGACAATTTAAAAGGGTGGCCTTTAAGTCCTCTGTTTTCTTATTGTTTTTACACTTATTGTTGCGTGGGAGGATCTTGGGTGCGAGTTTCCTGGGCTGGAGGAGAGACAAGTTGCACTTATTGCATCGAAAGTCTACCTCCAAGCTCGGATCAGCCGCTGTACACTGACATAATGGTAGCAGCCTAAGGCTAAGCAGTTTTCCCCTATTGTAATATAGTGGAAGAAACTCACCGGAGGGGAACTGGGCAGCATGGCCGGTGCCGGACGCCTCCGGGACGCTGACGGGCGCAGACGAGCTTGCCTTTGGCATGCCAGCGGCGAACCCGCTGCGCGCGTCCGTTTGCATCGGGAATATATAGGCTAATGCCTATGATGCAAACTGGATCGCTAACGCAGCTGAGGAAGCGGAAACTGCGTGGGCAGAAGTGAGGAGCCCGATAGGTGCTCCCCAGCTATTCTGGCCCCAGCCCTCCGCACAATCAGTGTATCAGACGTGGCAGACCAAGACTGGAGTAAAAGTGAGATGCGAATCGTAGCAGCTAAGGAGGTGTAGGCAAGCAGAATCAAGTAAAGTGCAAGTGCGCGTTGGTAGGTGAAATTGTTAAAAAGCACAGAGTAATTCAGCCACACATATACAATTTAAAAAGTATTTAAAACCTAGTAGCAGGGCAGGAAGCACTAAATCCTACCGCTGTCAGCTGTGTGCGTCCGTTTACATCGGGAATATATAGGCTAATGCCTATGATGCAAACTGGATGGCTAACGCAGCTGAGGAAGCGGAAACGGCGTGGGAAACAGGGGCTCAAATTGGATCATGAATTCAAAGCTGTTCTGAACAGGGGCCCCCAAAATATGTTTGGCCCAGGGCCCTCAAAATCCTTAAGATGTCCCTGGGGGGGGGGTGGAGGGGTTTCCTTACGGTAAAGCTCAGCATAGAATGTTTGAAAGACCTGCGCTATCTCTTCATCACTTTCTACCATAGACCCAGCCTTCGATTTGAGGGATTGAACCTTCGACTGTAGGGTGCGGGCTCTCAGATTGCTTGCCAGCATGCGCCCTGTTTTATCCCCCCAATGTAGTAGGAGTGTTTGAGCTGGAGCGCCGCGTATTCGGCCCTATCCAGATCGAGCCCCGCTAGTTGGGCCCGCGCCGCCTTCAACTGGCGCCAAACTCTGGGCGCCCCAGTCCTGCTGTGTACCCGTTCCAATTCGAGCACCTGTGCAGTAATCTCCTCTCTCTTGGTTTTGCAATCCTTATTTTCGGCTGCAGAGATCGCTATCAATTACCCCCGCACCACAGCTTTAAGAGCCCCCACAAGGCGACCAAGGATACGTCGGGGGAGTCGTTCATGGCGAGGTAGTCTGTGATGCATTTGAGGATCTGTTCCTGGACCTCTGCTTTATGCAACATGCCCTCCCGCAGTCTCCAGCCCCAAAATTCCTGCGCGACTGAGGCACCCATAGGGTCGTCATTACTGAGTCATGGTCGGATAATGCCGCTGGCGTGATATCTACATCCCTCACCAATGTGTTCAGTTCCGTCGTGCCTAGCAAATGATCAAGCCGGATATATGTGTGATGAGCGTGTGAGTAGAAAGAAAATTGAGAGGTGTGGGGATGGGTCGCCTGCCATAGATCTATGAGCCCTCTGCTCTGCATCCATTGTCGCCCCTCTGGAGATAGTGCCCCTGACTGGTTGTATTTCTGGCTGGACCTGTCTACTGCCTTGTCCATTACTAAGTTCAGAACCCCCCACAATCAGCCACCGCTCCTGCGCACTCAAGTCTTCGGATAGGGCTGCTTTCAGGAATTCTTCTTGGCCCGAGTTGGGCACGTATAGGGACCCCACAACCAGGGGAGAGCTCCCCATCCACAGCTTGTAGGCTAAGAGACGCCCCTTGATGTCTGCCACCTTCTCCCCCACTTTCCCCGTGAAGCGCTTAGCCACCAGTAAGGCCACCCTTATCCTGCGTGGACGAGAAAAACTGCTGAGGGAACGCTCTGGACTTCATCCAATGCCAATCCTTGGATGGAGGGTGAGTCTCCAGTAGGAGATACACATCTGCCCCTGAGTGCTCTAGGTAGGACAGTATAGATTTCAGTTTATTAGGATTGTTTAGGCCTCTCATATTGAGAGTGAGGATATGAAGCGCCGAGTGTGTCATGGGGTATATTGGAGGGCAAACTGCTGTTTCTGTGTACCGACCCTCCCCTCCGGGATGGTTGCGCCTTCCATCCCCTCCCTTTAAGTAACCCTGTCTCTCGCCTGCATAGTAGGATTCCCCTGCGTAGCACACCAGTTCCCCTCCACCCCTCCCTAACCACAACTCGGTACCCCCAACCCCACCATAATGTCCAGTGCCTGCAGAACGTGACCGCGTGCACCTGGCAAAAGAGAAAAACAGGGACATGTCATGGCCTAAGAGAAGAAAAAGACCCTCACGACCCCGCTCCCAAACATCCCCCGCCTCTCGTATTACGCTTGCTTGCAGCAGTCCCCCGTTGCTCAGGAGCTGTCCTGCGAGGCTCTGTCTTTGAGGACCGTCTCCAGCGCTGCCTGCCGTTCCTGCACCATGGTGCTAGGGTCAGGCCCCAGGGAAGTGCCAAAGAGACATCTCCGTCCGACTCTCTGCCATCGCTCTTGTGCCGGCCGTTGACTCGAACCGACCTTCTCTTCGGGGCTGTGGAGTGATAGGCCCAGCAACTTGCAGGCCTCTTGCAGGGACCTAATCTGTTGTAGCTTGCCTTCCCATTTGAAGATTAAACTAAATGGATGGCCCCAGGAGTATGGCACGCCCTTGTCTCTCAGATGTGAGGTCACTTCTCGAAATTCCCGCCGTTTCTGCAGTGTGATGGCCGCTAAATCCTGGTAAAGAGCTATAGAATGGCCCTGGTATTGAATCGGGTGTTTCGCTCTGGCCTCTAGGAGGATGCGTTCCTTGAGGGGGTAGTCTGGCAGAAACGCTAGAATGTCTGGCGGTGGCACCGCAACCCTCCGTCTCAGCCCCCACTCTGTGGGCCCAATCAATGAAGGTCTCCAAGTCCGGCGGGGCTCCGAGGATATCTCGAAACAAGTCTTGCAAATAGCGGACCATGTCTGACCCTTCTGCGTTCGACGGGACTCCCCGCACGCGGATGTTGTTCCGCCGAGAGCGGTTTTCAAGATCCTCTGTGTGGGCCTGGAGGTCTATGTGTTGTTCCTTCGATTTTATCACTTCCTGTTGGAGCTGCGTTACCTCATCTTCCCTGGCTTGCTCTTGGTCTTCGATCATGGCCACTCGTTCTCCTATCGCATCCACTTCCCAACGGACCTCTTTCACCTCCCCCGCCACTTCGCCCTTCAGAGTATGGAAGTCGTCACGGAGGGTATTAAACAATGTCTCTAGGAAGAATCGGGTGATTGGGGCTTCCGCCCCTCCAACTCGAGTCCCTGTTGTGAGGGTTTGGTGAACATTTCCTTCAGTGATCTGTCCTTCTTTGCCCGCTGTGAGGTCATGCCGGCGAAGGGCGGCCAAGGGACCAAAGTGGGTGTCTGTGCAATCGTGTGCGCAAACTGTTGTGTGGCCCTTCTCGCCGCTGTGTCCTGCGCGTGGATGGTGTGCTGTGGGTCTTACCGGAGCTGCCACGTTGCTCAGGCTAGTATCTCTCTCAGATGCCCCCTGGTGTAGGCCCACCTCCCCAGAACTAAAGCTGTGGTTACCCTTATCACCAGATGGGCCCGCGCAGTGTTGGTGGCACCGGCGGTCAAAGTTGTGCGGCTGTTTTGGTGGATCTCGCGCTTCAGGAGGATCTGAGGCTCCTGGGGCCCTGTATCCTGTAGTCTGAAACGCTTCCGATGGTATGTGGGCAGTTCCCATCAGGAGGCAGTTGGCTACCTTTCCCTCGGGCTGTTGTATCTCGCTGGTGCCTCCAAGGCTTGTGGGCGCCAGGCGATGGCCCTGGCCGACGCCCCTCTACACCAGGCGGTAGACCCACATCCGCGCCTGCCGTGTCCCCTTCTCGCTGCTAGATGGCTCAGTCTTGAGTCGCAATGTGCTCCCTATTTCGCTAGCTTCCCCAGGACCCGGAAACGGCCTGTCTGGGGGCACCGAACCAAGGCGCCGCACGGTCTTCCCTCTGCTACTCAGGCCCAGGGGCGCCAGCCGAACCGCCCGGCCAACACTACTCCGAGCCGGCCGGGGCCCTCCCATGCCGCAGGGCTGCTCCCGCCACCTCCACCTGAGCCGCGCACCTACTGTTAGGTCGAACTATGAGCCGGCCTCTGCGCTGCTCAAGCCTCCTCTGCCTGAGCTCCTCGCCATCCACTGGGCCTCACTTTTGCCGGTCCGCTGCAATGCTCGCCCGTTGGCCCTTCAGCGGGAACGATGTGGCGCGATACCAGGCCCTAGGCTCCAGGCGCTTTCCTGGCAGATGCTTGCGCCTGCTGTGTGCCAATGTCTGCTTCTGTGCAGGTCGTAGCGCCGCTGTGGAAGTATTCCGAGCGCCAGTCGATTGCCTGGCTGATGTCTCTGCCCCACCGCCTGTCTCGTTCCCACGCCGCCCAGGTCAGTCTCCGCCACGCTGTGTCGGGGCCCCGTGTGTGTCCCTGGGCTTCGCCCCGCTTCTCCCACGGGGAATCCCACCGCTCTCTTCCCCTCGGGCCGAAGTTCGCAGTAGTCCCTCGTTCACCCCTCTGGGGATAGCGGTATGGCCCAAACTCCACCATGCTATGCTGCTAACAGTCCTTGCCTCACCAGCCGGGCCCAGCCACCATTGTCGGCACTCCGCTTCACAGCTTCCCCGGGGGTAGGTAAAGCTGCAATCTAGCCTCCACCCCCCCGTACGCCGCTCCATTCCTTTTTGTAGGATGTCTTTTGGGAAGGGATGCGTCTCCCACCATAGGAGTTGGGACGTTTGTGCGGATTACGTCCCCCCGCGATGCCGTCACTTGTTCCGCCCTCGTAGTTGCTGCTTATATCTGTGCACTATTCATTCGCCGGGCTAGGCCTCGGCGCAGCCCGTTCGTCGGGGCCCGCCCCCGCGAGCGCCAGCCGATGTGCCTGGCCGATGCTCCGTCGGGCAGGGCCGCACTCCTCCGGGCCGCTCCGCGCCACCGTAGCTGTGGGTTAGCGGGGCTCCCCGCCGATCCCCTCACCTTGGACTGCCACTCCCGGTGATTTCATGTTCGATCTCTTGGGACAGGCGGTATTGCTCACTCTCCGCAGCCCCGCCCTGTCAGCGGTCCGTGCTTCACCAGCCGAGCCCAGCCGCCATTTTCGATGCACCGCGGCGCGGCCCCGCCGGATGCAATTCTTCAGCAAACCAGCCCCCAGCCCCACTGTCACTGCATTAGCTAGCGCTGTCGGGCTGGAGACATGTCCCCCATTTACTCTCGGGCCCTCGGGGGCTGCACAGTGCCGGAATGGGCAAAGTTGGGCGCTCGGGAGCGGGGAGACGATATGAAGCACGTCTTACCCGCTCGCCATCTTGGCCACGCCCCTCAGCCTCCATTTTAGAGACTAAGTCCGAACGTAGAAATCTTCACAGCCGCTTCAACCCAATGCTATTCTATGACAATGCTCCTTCCTCCAGGCTGAACTGTACCTTCTCAAAAACTTCTTCTCAGAAATTACTTAATTCCGAAGATCAGCGCTAACAGGACCCAATCCACCTCTTGATTCTGAACCACGCTTCATTTCGGTCAGCCATATTTTTCAACTTTGACCTGGTCTTGCGCAGCTATATGTCCGCTGTTGGCGCTTTGATCTTTTAGGCACTACTTTTTACTAAAAACTTTTAAAAATTCATAAGTACAGTTCTACTGATTGGATTTTTGTCATTTTTGGTGGCAAATAATTTATTGAAATGTACTCTATGTTTATAAATTAGTTTAGGATTTTTCTTTTATTTTGATTTCACTTTATTATGGTTTGTGTGCTGCATAAATACTTTACACATTGCCTCTAAGTTAAGCCTGATGGCTTTTTGTGCTAAGCTACCCAGGGTGAAGCACAGGCTAATTTAGTGAGTTTTTGTGGTTTAGCCTGCAAGGAATTGTGGCTGTTGCCTAACCGGGGCTCACACCACAGTCAACCAATAACCCAATTTCTCACACTCACTAACCAGTACAGGTATGGGCTCATTTCCTAATTTGTTGTGGAGAAACGTATTTTCATATGTTTGGTGTAACAAAGGCCACCTCTACTATTACCACATTCATTATTCCTCTCACATACTTGTGTCTCAGCTGGATATCTGAGATTCAGGAACCCAACATATAAAAAACATACACAATGCCAATAAAATAGTAAGCAATATCCAGGTTTATTCACAGAAAAATGTTTCGCTGACACAGAAGGGTCCTTCGAAGGCTGCCATACTTGCTACACAGAGGTTAATCTAACTGGACAGTGGAAACACCACAGCCTGCAAGACAGTTGTATCATATGTATAAGTTAGGTCAAAGCCATCCGTGGAACACATGTATGTATGTATTTATATAGTATTTTTACAGTGTGGGCTTAGCCAACATGGTCAAAGACAAGCTTCAAACCAGGAAGCTGGGTTGTGGACCATTAATGCACTGTGATGTAATCTTCTTTAAAGATGTGAGTCATATGTCATGCTCTTTTACATGCATCCTGAGCCTCATTTTGGCCATTATGGTTCTCTAACACTCTGGATAATGATGTATATGTTACGAGTGTAGTAGAGTATCATACAGAGTTGTAATATGTTATATAGTGTAGTGGCATGGTGTATCACATACTGGACTGGAGCAATGAGCTATACAGGGGAATGGCATGTCGGACAGTAGAGTAGGGTGTCATAGACTGTCATAGATTGGAGTAGGGTGAAGTAGAGTGTCATAGAGTACAGTATCGCCAAGTGGAGTGCCGTAGAGTACAGTGGAGGAGAGTGTCATAGAGTGAAGTGCTGTGTCATATAATGGAGTGGCGTATCGCAGAAAGAAGTTGAGTGGCATGTTGTTGAGTGTCATACAGTGTAGTACAGTGGCGTAGAGTGGATGGGCATAGAGTGGAGTAGTAGCATGGAGTGTAGTACAGTTTTGAAGAGTGGAGTTGCATACAGTGGAGTAGAGTGTTGCACAGTGGAGTGGCATAGAGCGAAGTATAGTACAGTGGCATAGAATGGGATAAAATACAGTATAGTGGAGTAGAGTACACTGGAAATGGAGTAGTAGAGAGTTGAGTAAAGTGTCAAAGAGTGGAGTGGCATGTCGCAAACTATAGTGGCATGTAGTTCAGTAGAGTGGAGTGGCATAGCAAACAGTTGAGTAAAGTGTTGTTTAAATCAACTTTATTTTGGCTTGTTGAAAGCATTATAAATACTCATCCCAGTTAATAGCAATAAATAAATAATCATAGAACATCAGTTGTCAGAGGAAATGCCACGAAGCTCGGTTAAAACCAATGGAACAAAACCCTCAAAAGAAGTCCTAATAGGAAGTGTCAAATATTGGAGTACAGTGTTGTACAGTAGAGTGTAGTGGAGTGTCGTACAGTATTAGAAAATAATGTACACTACAGTAGAGTAGAGTAGAGTGGCATATGGTCTAGTTAATTTTTGTAGGGTGAAGTGGTGTACAGTAGAGTATTGTAGAGTGTGGTACAGTGGATTGACATACAGTGGTATAGAGTACAATGGCATTGAGTGGCATAGAGTGGAGTGGGGTACAGTGGGCTAATGGAATAGAGTGGCGTACTGTGTCAGAATAGTGTAGAGTAAAATGGGGTGCAGTGGCATATAAAGAGTTGCGTACAGTGGTTGAGTGGGCTAGAGTATCATGGAGTAGAGTGGAGTGTTGTACAATGGCATACTGTATAGTACAGTGTTGTTCAGTGGAGTGAAGGGGTATAGATAGGAGTAAAATGTTGGAGAATGGCATACAGTGTAGTAGAGTTTTGTAGAGTGGAGTTGCATAGATTACAGTAGTGTGTGAAACAGTGGAGCTGCGTAGAGTGGGTTGTTGTATAGTAGCATAGAGTGAAGTAAAGTCCTGTACAGTGGAGTAGAGTCAAGTGAGTGGTGTAACATTGTGTGGAGTAAAGTACAATCGAGTGTATTAGTCTGTTGTAGAGTAGAGTGGCATAAAATGGAGTGTACTGGCATAGCGTAGGAAACAAACTGTTATAAATTGCAGTGGGGTCTCATACAGTTGCGTGGAGTGCTGTGTCCCATAGAAAAGTGTTGTATAGTGGAACTGAGTGTTATACATTGAAGTGTATGGGTCTAGAGTGGAGTATAGAGTTGGACTGTGGAGTGTACGGGATAGAGTGAAGTAGAATGTCATAGACTGCCATAAAGTGTGGTAGACTTTTATAGAGTGGAGTTGAAGAGAGTGGAGGAGAGGGTCATACAATAGAGCGGCGTAGAGGGAAGTGGCGTACACTGTAGTGGTAGAGAGTGGATTACAGTAAAGTGGAGTCGCGTACAGTGGAATATCATACAGTGGAATAGTGTAGAAGAGTGGGGTGGCATAGAGTGGAATTGCATAGAGTGAGGTGGTGTACAGTGGAAAGGCGTAGACTGGAGTAGGGTACAGTGAAGTGGCATACATTGAAGTAGCATAGCATTGAATTGAGGAAGCTATTATAAATTGCAGTGGTGTCTTGTAGAGTAGAGTGGAGTGCTGTGTTGTACATTGTTTGAAACTATCGTAGAGTGGAGTAAAGTGTTGTACAATGGACTCAAGTGCAAATTTGGACAGTGGAGTGTACGGGGATAGATTGGAGTAGAGTTTAGTAGAGTGCCATGGAGAGTAGTAGAGTTTTGTAGAGTGGCGTAGAATGGAGTAGCATACAGTGAAGTGGCATAAAGATGAATAGTATAGAGTGGAGTAGCGTACACAGTGCCATACAGTGGAGTGGTCTCAAATGTAATCTAAGTCTCTAAGATCTCGGAGGCCTATGTCAATTCTATCTTGACCAGGCACTTGGAGGAAAATCACATATTGGACCCCTCTCAGAATGGGTTTCGCTCTGGTCACAGCACGGAATCTGCCCTCCTAGCTGTGACCGAACACTTGAGGGGGCTTTAGATGAGGGTCGTACTTCGGCACTGATCTTGCTGGACCTCAGTGCCTCGTTCTACACTGTGTCACATCAGATCCTGCTGAAACGGTTGGAGGAGGTGGGCACTGCAGACGCGGCACTGGACTGGTTTGCCTCCTTCCTTACGGAGAGGACCTTCCAGGTAGCCGCCCCCTTTTGCCTCCAAGATCTATACTACCAAACAGGGGGTGCTCAGCTTTGAGCCCTACCCTCTTTAACCTATATGTCCAACCACTGGCTACGATGGCCAAGAGCAGAGGGCTCACGGCAGTATCCTACGCGGACGACACTCAGTTGGTAGTCACACTCTCGGACGATCTAAGTTCAGGAGCGACCTCGAGGCCATTGCGGAGTGGTTGACTGCCAACTGTCTTCAGCTTAACGCCAGCAAGTCCGAGGTTTTATTAGTTGGCAAAGACACTGAACTGTGGAGTGAGCACTGGTGGCCGGCCACTTTGGGGCATGCACCTGCCACCAAACAGGTGGTAAAAAATCTGGGCGTTTGGGTAGATTCCGCCCTCAGCTTCCAGACTCAAACTAAGAAGGTGGCAGGGACCTGTTTCGGTCTCACTGCGTGGGCTTAAACCTCTGCTGGGGTTTTTGACCCCTCTATTAGGCAGGTCATTGTCCAGGCATCCATACTGTTGAGACTGGACTATGCCAGCTCACTCTATCTGGGGGCTAACAAGACTGAAATCCTGAGACTTCAAAGGGTTCAGAACGTTGCGGGACAAACTCTTTTTTGTCTGCCCAAGACTTGCTCTGCATCCGGTGCTATTCGCCGGCTTCACTGGCTACCTGTGGCCAAACGCATAGAGTTTAAGTCCCTCTGTATCTCCTTTAAAATCATGAATTCTTCCTCCCCAGCTATTCTGGCCAACCTGCTGGTTCCATACACTCCTTCCCGTCAACTCCGGTCGATGGGACAGCATTTGGCGGTTGTCCCTCGGGTGAAGAGGGCCCGTGCCGGGGACGCTCCTTCCGTACTCTGGCTGCTAAACTCTGGAATGCACTTCCCATCTCCATTCGCAACTTGAAGAGTTATTTGGCATTCCGGAATGCAATCAAAACATACCTCTTCCCTCCGTGGTAAGCCTCTCCATTGGCAGAAGCGTTTCGCAGTTTTCTGCGGTCAGCGCCGGGACGCCCCCTGCTGGGGCAGCTGTGCGATTAATAAACCATATAACAAACTGTATAACATAACATAATAGCATATGGTCTAGTAGCATACAGTGTAGTGGCATGAAGTTTAATATTGTGTAGTAGCGTATAGTGGAGTGGCGTACAGTGAAGTGGTTTAGACTGGAGTGGTGTATTGTGGGGTAGGGTACAGTGTAATAGCACTCCCCTCTCCCCTATTTAATGGTATTTAATGGTGGCTGCTGCGGGGAGCGCGAGTAAGACCCTGACCTCTGGCCTGGGTCTATTCTCTCCCCAGCAGTTCCGCAGTGCTGTCGCAGCTCCACAGTCCTCCTTCATCCTTCTGGTGAGGTTCGCGCCGGCTGCCCGATCCTGCATCAGCACTTCCTGCACCTCGCCTGCAGCCCTTAGCCTCTCCTGTTCCCCGCATCATTTAATTTATTTTAATTTGGCGCCCCGCCTTTTTTCATTCTTTTGACCTTTTTACCTTCTCCAGTGTGTGTTCCCGCTGCTGCTGCCCCTGCGGCCCCTCCCCCCGACACCCCCACTCCCGCCTCCCAGCCTCTCATCCCTCTCCCCTCCCCTATTTAATGGCGGCTGCTGCGCGGTCGCGCCTATGGCACGCCAAAGGCCAGCCCGTCTGCACCCGTCCGCAACCCGACCGTGACCAGCTCCAGGAACCCTGGATCTACAACCTCCCACCGCTACAGCCCCGCGATCTCCTTGCACTCAACCTCGGAAGGAACGACAGCTGCGAGAGAGTGACACCGAACACCACCCACAGCCAGTTCTCCTGCCGACACTGCCGACAATCCTTCACCATCAACAGCCCCCCCCCATGACCGCTGAACCCACGCCGGACGCCGGCACCACCGAAGCCCTGACATGCGTCCTCCTCAACGTGCGCTCCCTACACAGACACGCCATGGAGATCTGGGACTGCTCGACACCCTCTCGCCAGATGTCGCCTTCTTCACGGAAACATGGACCAACGCCACCTCCGCCCCCAACATCGCCACCGCCATCCCCGACGGATACAAGATCCAAAGAAGGGACCACCCCCACCGCCCAGGAGGAGGACTCGCCATCGCACACAAGAGCTCCCTCTGACTCTCCACCTCCAGCACGAGCGACCCCCTTCTCCAACACAGAGCACCTCCACTTCCAGATCCAGACCAGCCCCAGACCACACTGCGTGGGACCCTCGTCTACAGACCCAGCGACCCCGACTCCACCACCCTCCTTGACAACCTTGACAACCTCGGACTAAAGCAGCTTGTCACCACCCCCACCCACAGAGCCGGACACATCCTCAACCCCATCTTCGCAGGAGGGACAAACATCCACGTTAGCCACACCACGCAGCCCCTCTGGACAGACCACCACTGTGTACCCTTCACCTTCAACACCACCACCGCACCCAAACCCGCCCCACGCCCGCCACGAAGGAACTGGAGTAAGATCACAGAGGAACACCTCAACACCACCCTCCTCCACGACCCCCTCCGCCACGACCAACGCCAACTCCGCAGCCAAAGAACTACACCGTCGGATCTCCAGCTGCGCAGACAAGTGCGCACCCCTCCTCCACCCCATCAGACTACGCCCCTAAAGGCCGCTTGGTTCACCACCGACCTCCAAGAAGCCAGGCGCTCCTGAAGACGCCTCGAGAAACTCTGGAGGAACAGGAAAACTACCAAAGACCAGAACGCCTACAGGAACTCCATGACTGAATACCAGCAGCGCATAAGAGCCACCTAGCGGACCTTTATCAAGAACAAAATCCACACCAATGCCAGTAACGCAAAAGAACTCTTCAACGTCATACAGCAGTTCACCAAACCCCCAGCGAAGCCATGGGCACCACACTATCCCAGGACCTCTGCAACAAGCTCAGCTCCTACTTCCACCTGAAAATCAAAGCCCTCTACAACAACTTCAGCGAACAGACTCCAGAAACCACCCCCTCTCTACCACCAACAACCAGCCCACCATCACCACCTGGAAACCTGCCACTACCGAAGACACCGCCATGACCATGAAGAACACCCACTCAGGAGCCCCCATGGACCCCTGCCCGCCACACTTCTACCACAGAGCCTCCGCCGCCATAGCACCCGAACTAGGCCGGACCATAAATGCCTCCTTCGAATCCGGCATCTTGCCCGACAACTGGAAGCGGGCAGAGGTCAAGCCCCTCCTCAAGAAACCCTCGGCCGACGCGACTGACCTGAAAAACTACCAGCCCATCTCTCTCCTTCACTACCGGCCCATCTCTCTCCTTCCCTTCGCAGCCAAAGTCACTGAGAGATTCGTCAATGCCCAGCTTACCCCCTTCATCGAAGAGAACGCCATCCTCGACTCCTCTCAATCCGGATTTCGCAGCAGCCACAGCACCGAGACCGCCCCCTCACCGCCACCGATGACATCCGCATGCTACTCGACCAGGGCCACACCGCGGCCCTCATCCTACTAGACCTCTCCGCAGCCTTCGACACCGTCTCACACCGCACTCTCGCAGCCAATCTCTACGACGCCGGTATACCAGGAACCACCCTCGACTGGATTCGCTCCTTTCTCACTGGCAGAACCCAAAGGATCAGACTCCCACCCTTCCTCTCCGAACCCACAGAGATCAACTGCGGAGTACCCCAAGGATCCTCGCTCAGCCCCACGCTCTTCAACATCTACATGGCCCCCTCGCCGCCATCGTCAGACAGCATGGGCTCAGCATAGTATCCTACGCCGACAACACCCAGCTGATCCTCTCCCTCACAAAGAACTCCAAAGACACCAGACTCAGCTTCCAGGAAGGAATGAAAGATGTCGCAGCCTGGATGAACAACAGCTGCCTGAAGCTCAACTCAGAGAAGACTGAGTTCCTCGTCCTTGGACCCTCCTCCACCACCTGGGACAACACCTGGTGGCCTTCCGCCCTCGGAATCCCACCCATTCCATCAGACCACACCCGAAACCTCGGCATCATCCTAGACTCCTCCCTCACCATGACCCGCCAGATCAACGCCGTCGCCTCAACCTGCTTCAACTCCCTCCGCATCCTCCGCAAGACCTTCAAGTGGATCCCCCTGAATGCAGAAAGACCGTCACCCATGAACTCATAACCAGCAGACTGGACTACGGTAACGCCCTCTACACCGGAACCAACAGAACCCTGCTACACAAGCTCCAAACCATCCAGAACACCGCAGCCAGACTTGTTCTTGGAACACCTCGACACAAGCACATGACACAGTACCTACAAGACCTGCACTGGCTCCCCGTCGAGAAGAGCGTAACCTTCAAGCTACTCACACACGCCTACAAATCCCTCCACAACATCGGACCCAAATACCTCAACAAGAGAGTCTCCTTCCACGTACCCAAAAGGAACCTCCACTCTGCCGACCTCGCCCTGGCAGAGACCCCACACATCCACAGAACCAGAGCAGGTGGAAGAGCCTTCTCCTACGTCACAGCAAAGACCTGGAACGAGCTCCCAGACAACATCAGGCGCTCCCCTACTCTGCACACGTTCAGGAAGAATCTCGACCTGGCTCTTCAAATGACCCGAAGCTACACCCACCTCCCCCAGCATCTTGAAACCCTCACAGGTGAGTAGCGCGCTTTATAAACCCCTGATTGATTGATTGATTGATTGATTGATTGGAGTGCTGTACAGTGGACTAGGGAAGGGTGGAATACGATGGAGTAGAGGGGCAAAGATTGAAGTTGCGTACAGTGTAATAGCGTAGAATGGAGAGGCGTACAGTGGAATAGCATAGAGTGGAGTACAGTGGAGTGGGATAAAGTGGAATAGCATGGAGTAGAATACCATAGAGTGGAGTGGCGCACAGTGGAGTGGTGTACACTGGAGTAGTGTACAGTGGAGTGGGTGAGAGTGAAATACCATATAAAGTAGACTGGAGTGACATCCAATGTACTAGCAGAGAATGAAGTGTCTTAGGGTGGATTGGTGTACTCTGGAGTAGCATAGAGTGGAGGGGCATACAGTGGAATAGCGTAGAGTGGAGTGTTGTACAGTAAAGTGGCATAGACTGGAATAGCATATAGCGGAGTAGCGTACAGTGCAGTGGTGTACAGTGATGTGCTGTATCCTGGAGTGGCTTACACTGAAATGGGTAGAATGTAATATTATTTAGTGGAGTGGCACCCAAAATAATGGTGTAGATGGGAGTGGGATATAATGGAGTGCCATAGAGTGGAATAGCATAGAGAGGAGTGGCATAGAGTGGAATGGCATAGAGTGGAATACCATATACTGGAGTAGCGTATAGCGGAGCGGCATACATTGAAGTGGCGTAACCTGAAGAGGTGTTGAGTAGAGTTGCATATAGTGTTATAGCGCAGAGTGGAGTTTTGTAAAGTCTAATAGTGTAGAGTGGAATGGTGCAGAGCTGAGGGATGTACAGTGGAGTGTCATAGAGTGTAATAAAGTATAGTGGAGTAGCGTACTGTGGAGTGGCATATAATGGAGTGGTGTAGACTGGAGTGGTGCACAGTGGGGTGGGGTAGAGTGGAATTGCATAGAATGAAGTGGCATAAAGTGGAGTGCCATACACTGGAGTGGCATATATTGGAGTAGCGTGCAGTGGAGTGGCATACAGTGGAAAAGCATACAATGAAGTGTTGAAGAGTGAAGTGGCATACATTGGAATAAAGTAGAGTGGAGTGGCGTACAGAAGAAAGACATAGAGTGGAATAGCGTGTAGTGCAGTAGGGTCCAGTAGAGTGGCATACAGTGGAGTAACGTAGACTGGAGTGGCGCACAGTGGCATTGTGTACAGTGTAATAGCGTAGAGTAGAGTGGCATACAGTGGAGTCTCATACAGTGGAGAGACGTAGAGAGGAGTGGCGTACAGTGGAATAGCGTATAGTGGAGTGGCTACGGGGGGTGGCTTACGGATGTATGTGAAACTTGGCAGCAATGTAGGTTATGGTGTGCAGAGTAAAGCAAGACAGCATTGCGCTGCCTTGCATTTCTCCAAATTTACCAATCAACGCAGGGCCACCCACGGTGGTCTTGCGCTCCTTTGTAAATCTGAATAAAGTATTGCATTGCCCATGCAACACCATGAGTGATGAAGGGTACCATAATCCAGTAATATAGCTAGGCCTTAGTTATAGTTTGGGCTGGTATACTTTGCAGTATACAGTAGTATATGGCAGTGGCAAGCCAGTATATAATTGAGTAATGGCTGTCTTCTGAGAATGAAAAAGCAGCCATATTGTTTTTACTACTCTTTGGCTGAGTTCAATATTAGGGCCTTAGATCTAGGTAAGAAGTAGGTCCCTACCTATTACCACTTTATTCCCTACCTATTATTGAAGTGGTAATAGGTAGGGAAATGTATTTATAATTTTTTTCTATATTTTTCAATAAGTTTACGTCCATGTATTGCAAAAAGTTTTGAAATTCTTCAAAGGTACTGCAGTGACATATATCACTAAGTTTAAATGCCTCATAACTTAGAAAAATACTTATCCTACTTAACTACAGTACCCAAAAAGGATCATCTGTGCACCATAATGTATAATTCTGCCACATTTCATGTAAATCCATTCAGCTGTTTTTGTGCTACGTCAAATACAATAGTGGATGGAAAATGCATTGGTGGAACAACGCGTTTTGGGACCCCCTTTTATCTTTGCATCCCAAAAACACCATAATCATTTACATCATATCAAACCATAGAAACTGCTATAGGTCTGGAAAGCTTTGTGGTGATTCGACAAACGGATGGAAAGTTATTAGGGAGCTGATATCAGAGGAATTACTATCTTTGCGAATACTAAGTATAACTACAGAGTGGCAATTAGATTTAATGTGATTTCTTTCTCTTTATCTATTGTATTTGTTATGTATTTTGTTTATTGGTTTACATAATCATTAGACCCTAAATGTGTCTTTTAGTTGTTTGTGTAGTAATCTGAAACTTTACATATGCAGTCTAATTTGTTTTTGGGGCTTCCTTGCTACCTTTAGTAGGATTGTGCTACATATAAAGCCCAAAGTGAATTAAAGCTAATCATTGTTATTATATAAATTAAGATTTTTTTCTAATGGCCAGTTATCATGTCCTCCATATAGTAGTTTGTGTATCTCACTGCTTGGTCACTTTTCCATTTTGGTGCACAGGAGTACATAATGAAGATGGTTTTTATTTGGCTTGTTGGACACAGTTTTATCTTGTGAGATAGAGAGCATGCAAATACATTTTATGTAGATTAAGATGTATTCTGTTTGCTATGTATTTGTTTATAGGTTTCCATTAGCATGTGGCCATAATGGGTCTTTCAGTTGTTCATGTAGCATATTTAGAAAATACATATGCAGTCTAGTTTATTCTAGGGGCTTCCTTGCTAATTTCAATATGATTGTGCTACATATGTAGGCCAAAGTAAGTGAAAGGCAATCATTGTTATTGTTATAAAAATGTAGATTATTATTTTTTTCCTAGTGGCCAATTATCATGTCCTCCAAATAGTAGTTTGTGTGACTCACAGGGGCGCATAAGATAGATGGTTTTTGTTTGGCTTTGACCACTTTCATTTTGTGGGCCAGAGAGCATGCAAAGAAATCCCAAATAGATTAAGATGTATTTTATTTGGTATGTATTTGTTTATATGTTTCCATTTGCATGTGACCATAAATGGGTCTTTTAGTTGGTCATGTAGTAAATTTGAAACTTTACAAATGCAGTCTAGTTTATTTTTTGGCTTTCTTGCTACTTTTAATAGTACTTTGCTACAAGATATCACTAAGTTTAAAAACATTATAACTTGAAAAATACTTACTGCACTTACCTGCTGCACCCGAAAGAATCATCTGTTCACCCTAATATCTAATGCTTCCAAATTTCAGCAAAATCCAACTGCCCATTTTCACACACTGTGAAATGCAATAGTCTATGTAAAATGCATTGGATTTCATGCCTGTTTTTCTTTGCACCACCTTTACCAAACACTGCGAAGCTTTCAATCCTCTGAAATGGCTGAAACAGGTCTGCAAAGTTTCACGGACATTCGTCAGACAGGTGCAAAGTTATTAAGGGCAAAAAAAAAAAAACTATCTCTGGTGACCCTAACTATAACTACAGAGTGGCTACCGCTGCTCTGTAATGTGGTAATTGGAGGTGAAACAATGGAATAGTGCACACATCACATTATACTTTGGGAACACTTCATAGATGACCTATTTGTCACATGGAGAGGATGTACGGTAGAGGCAGTCCTCATTGTGGAGGAGATAAACAAAAATGATAGAATTTGGCTTTTACGAATAAGATAATTCAGAGAGAGCTGGAATTCCTTGATGTATTAATAAAGGTAGATGTACAGAAATTGGTGACACACTGTACAGAAAGCCCACAGTAGACAACAATATTTTACATGCTCATAGCTTCCATCTGGCACCACTTATTAACAGTATACTCTTCAGGGAATTCTACAGAGCTAGAAGAGTTTGCAGTACAAATTAGAAATATAGTGAAGTAGAAAGGCAAATGATAACTAGATTCAGGGCAAGAGTTTACAGTGAAAATATTATGGCTACACCCTCCAAAAGATCGTAGCAGTACACAAAGGAAGCAGCGTTTGTTACTGCTACAAGGAGGAAATAAAGGAA